>BPTQ01000008.1:211161307-211335686 GCA_019973895.1 Chrysanthemum seticuspe | reverse complement strand
ATGACCCCGACAAAGCTTCGAACACCACACAAAAGATCACACCTATCCAACGCGATGCTACCACCTTCGTACCCTCTTGGGTTCTTTGTTTGGCTTTGGTATCGAATGGAAAGGAGGAAAACAAAGTCCAGCCGTCACTTTTGTGATTAGGGTTTAGAATGTGTTTTAAGTTGTGTAAATGGTAAGTTGCTATGAGAATTAAATGGGGAGTTAAGTGGCATTATTTTTTTGGCCGAGTAAAAGGGGATCACAACAGAAAAATACTTTCCAAATTCAAACAATGGGCCTTAGAATTTTAAGTGCAATGTGATGCTAGTTTCGGCCCATGCAATGCATAAAAACGTGAGGTGAAATTGACGTAGGCGTAGGTCGATTTGTGTACACGTTATTTATTCGGTGATTGTAGTTTTTACTTTTGTTAAGCCTCAAATCATATGCTAAGTTCAATTTCATTACATTGAGGATAATGTGGATCAAAGTTCGATGATTATACGTAAGTTAGGTTAAACATTTAATGAGCTTGACATAGTTTACGTATTTTATAAATGTTAAATTTGAGGGGCAAAAATAGTCTTTTCACACGTTTTAGATTTTTAGGGTTTTACAGCTTTTGTAATTGAAGGTTTATATAGTCCGTTTCTCGTTTCAATTTGGTGATACTCAAGAACGTCGCGTTTTAATTGGAGTTTTGTCCACCCACTCGATCCATCTGTTTTGTAAGAATGATTGTTCTTGTGTTTCTGTTTATTTTGTCAATTAAATTATTACTTAAAATTTATTTCTACTAGGTTTGATTATGAGCAATTATAGAAAACGTTAAGTTGTTGTTGGATGTTGTTGTTGCCACGGCTGTGGATCAAGAAAACGTGAAACCTATTAGAAGTTCTTATTTAATTTTGATTAGTAATTAACTGATATTTTTGTCTTGCGTAAATTGGCCCAACCGATTGAGGTTAAGAGTAGACTTGTTAGGCTAATGGCATTGTGATGAATCAACGGGGTTAAGTGTCTTGAACGTCTCGACTGAGACTATTACCCACTCGAGGGGTACCCACTTTACTTGTCCCTAGCTCGACTCAAACAGCCCCAGAATGTGAGTTAAGTGCTCAATAAGGGTAGTACCCTACTATTACGACTCACTAGTCAAAGTTTCGTTAATATCATTGTCGTCATATTCGGTGTACATGTAGACTTCCTATGGGCGTTTGTTTACTAGTTTGTTTTCGGGTAGACTCATTGGTTATGTAAGTTCAAGATTGTTGTTACTATCGCATGGTAAAAGAAATTAGGAAGAAACCATTTACGAAAATTCAGTGCCAATCTATAATAGTAAACGAAGTATCACCCTTCGGCTTAAACTCAAAGTCATTCGGTTTGTGATTGATTTAGTTTGACTTATCGCATGTGTCAATGTTCAGTCATAGGTTGTTACGTCTCAATACAAGTCTGTTGCCTGCATTCTTGCCTCGAGTCAGTCACCACCCAAACGGGTGCGTTTTATACTTCCAACTCCTAGTGTGCGTTTGGGCCTCAAGCCCAATGATGCTAAAGGGTATTATTTGTGATTTCACCTTCGGGCCGAAGCCCACCCCATTTCAATAAGCACCCGCGTAGTCTTCGTAATGGGCCACAACCAATTAGTCTTATTCGGCTCGTACGATTTAGTAGAAGTGTCTCAGCCTAATACCCGAGAGTCCATTTGATTTGTGCATCGGGCCACAACCCGAGCACGACACTCAATCATCCGTCCTTCCAAACCCTAGTCGACCAAATAATATCGTTTACGCCGTCATAAATATATAACGAACACATAACATATACATATTCGAAGAAGTAATAGAACTTTTATAACCCATAATTGGGATACAGTGTTTTATAAACACCATAAGATCAAATACTTCTAAAAAGACAATTTTGTTTCAAAAGGATTCCCTAAAAACTAATATACTCCATTTTAAGCTTGACATTTTTCGGATTTTGCGCAAATATAAATGCACAAAATTGTTTTTCAAATGAACTCGACGAGCATAATTTATAAAATGACAATAAACTTTCTTATAAAAACGTACCTATATAAATGTACTACTTTCAAAACCAACGATGGTTATGTTTCCAATAAATACACTTGTTTTCAAGATAATTATACTTTTATAAAACGCGTCGTATGTTCTTATAGGAAAACCCCCGCTAAAAGGCCATATACATATATGTATATATATATACGTATTGTTATGAACCAAAAATATATCTACTATATTTATAAAGTTATTTCGTCCAATTTTCCCTTATCGACGCAATATCGTATTTTCGTCCAACTTTTATTATGATATATTTCAACCTCATTTACAAGCGATTTTTACTAATATATTTTGGATATAATATCTTCGAAACGTAACGCCAATATACAAGCAACAACAACAACAACAACAACAACAACAACAACAAAAATAACGCTTGTGAAATAAATAAAGTTAGATAAACTTTACTTGGGGTCAAAAACTGAGATTTTCCATACTAATTTAGGTTTCATTTCGGAGCCACACACTTGCACTATCTGACTTGACCCTCGTTCATACTTCTTTTTGCCAAGGTGAGTATTCACAACCCCCTTTTTACCGCTTTACTTTATTTGGAGTGAAATGCATGAACCTAAAGCTTAAAATTTATTGTTTGGAATAAATTATAAACTGATTGAACCTTTTGACATAAATTGAATCTTTAAGACATATTTTGAACTCTATTTGACTTGAATTTGAACCCTATTGATATATTTTGAACCCTTAGACGTATTATGAACTTATGAGTTGATCTTGATCCCTTTAGTATGCCTAGAACTATAATGTGCCGTACGCACTAAGTCTTAAAGTCTCCCATGTTCGGAGCAGTCTTATGTTGATAATATATATAGTTGTTATACTATTCGTACGTGCTAAAGTCTCTCTGAGCAACACTAAGTCTCCCTCTGAGCAACACTAAGTCTCCATTTGAGCAATACTAAGTCTCCTTTGTCGACAAGAGCAACGCAAAGTCTCCCTTGTTCGGAGCAGTCGCGATCTATTATATATTTTAGGCGCTTGCATTGTGACTTATTATGACCACATTTGTGCATTGATTACTAGACTTACTACTTGACATATGGAAATGCATGTGAACTTATATGTTACAAGTCTTGTATGGGCGGAACTTTTAACATGGTGAGTTGACAGGACATTTGCCAGGCACACTCACTCATAAATGATTTTTCCTACTATTTAAAGACTTTCTCAAATGTCTTTTCGTGCTATTTAAAATACTTTCTCAAAAATAAACTTTCGTGCTATATAAAAGAATTTTTCTCATAAATGACTTTTCGTAATACTTGAAACCTGTGTACTCAACAACTATTTTCATAGTTGACCCGTTTTCTCATGCATTTCAGGTGATCGTCAATAAGTGTGTTTTGAAGTCTTTTGCATAAACGAGTCTTCACGTGTCATCTTGGGTTATCAATTATAAGAAGTTATCTTTTGGAAACCAAGCTTTAATATTTTATTGCCAATGTCGGCTTGAACAATATTTTAACGTGGTACTATTTCCTAAAATTTAAATATGGTATTGTACTATATCTCTTTTGCGATATATATTGATTTAGTTGCACCTCGCATTTTCGCCTCTGGTGGGGTGTGACAGATTGGTATCAGAGCTGAAGGTTATAGAGAATGCCGGTTTTTCTAAAATAAAAACCTCAACTATAACCACACTAAAGTTTTCATAAAACCCCAAACATGGTACAAGTCGATTAGCCTGAGCATTCCATCATTGTTCCTAAATTATGCATAGCCTGATCAACTATGCTTAATTCAGGAGGAATCATGGAATGATGGGGGTAGTTGTAACACCCCCAAAATTTCACAGCGGAAGCGTTCGGGTCATGGGGTGCTACTAAATCAATATACACAACACAAGGTAATAAAGAATGGAAATTCTATTCCATTTTCAAAAGATATATTAATTTAAGAAATAGTTTTACATAGTTGTTTCAAAGTGCGGAAGTAAAGCCCATAAAATATAAGTTGTCCCATTAAAATTTGTATTAGAATGTTTGGAAACACTTCGGATGCCAGTCTTCAATGAATGCCTTTGCCATTGCCCACGCCAATAAGTAAACCTGAGAAAAACATGCTAAAATATCAACACAAAGGTTGGTGAGTTCATAGGTTTAAGTTTAAGAAATCAAGTTGGACCATAGTTGCACATATAGCATCTCTGTGAATGACACTATATGCAAAAAGGCTATTACGCTAGTACCAAGTTCATGCGACCGAAACTACGACAGTGTGCATGCATCTAGAAGCATGATAAATAAAAGCCCAGCAAGTGTATTTCCAGTACACTCAATCAATACGATATGATATACGCCCGACGTTTGCCTATCCGGTCAAACTCGAACGGGGGTGTCATCCCCAATAGATCTATTCATAACAATCGCGCCTCCCCAAAGGGAACTAACGGTAGCATAGTTGGGATTCAAGGTTGTTTCACGTAATAGTGTTTTCAGTTTCAGGTCCGAAAAGAGTTTTGCATGTTTCTCACCCCATAGTTTTATAAAGCAAGTAAATAGGAGTAAAAGTGGGGCTATAAACTCACCTTAGCAGTTCGGTGAATAAGGCACAAAGAGATCAAGTGTGATAAAGCAGTGGCTCAACCTAGATTAGTACGGCAAATCTCAGTTTTTGATTCCGAGCTAAATAAAGTCTATCTACTTTATTTAATTTACATGTTGTGTTGTTGTTGTCGTTGTTGTTGTCGTTGTGTCATCACTAAGTCTCAAAATATCATTCTCAAAATAATGGAGTATATTTCGGTTTATAAAACTTGTTTTGAAAACAATATCGAAATGAACGTATTTCGGCTAATAGACGGGTAATAGTAGTTTACGGAAAACATAGTACATAAAATGAGACGCTTGTCGATGAGAAAAGTTATTTATATTTATATGTATGTAAATTGTATATAGATGTATATATGTCAAGCTTTTGATTGTTCGAAAATATAATAAAGTATAGCTTAGTTTATAAGTTTAGTATGAGTTGTAGAAAACGTATCTAGTTAAGAAAGAAAATAAGTACATATATATACGTTAAAACGTGGTCTTCTATATATATATACATACATGTTTTTAAGGGCATAGGTTTTTATAGTTAAAAGAGACGATTTAGATTTAATAAATATAATTATTAGAAACATATTGTCATTTGAAAATCGGTTTGACATAAACGTCGATAGTCGCATTTTTGAAATATTCGGTTTATACATATCTCATGATAGTGAAATCTATATAATAGATTTTATTTATCAAAAATGTTTCTAATAAGATGTTATTTATTTTAAGTGTGACAAAAGTATAAAGTGTATCGTAAATTTTATATCAACTTGTGAGTGACGGAAAGACGAGTCGCAAAACATGTCGGGACAAACTCCAGATAGTGTACGTTATGCGCCCCGGGTGGGCTTCGATAATCAAATGGACTCTTGGACTATTGAGCTTCGGCCCAACAGTTTCACACACACTTGTGTGCTGGGCTGGACCTGCGTGTTAAACCAAACCAAATACCAAACGCATCTAGTGGAGAGTAAAATCAGGCATAACATGCGAACTATTGTCATTCAAAGGGCCAAAAGACATTTTTATTTTACAATAGAGGTAAAAATACACTCGTAGCATTTTGACAAGGAAGCATTTGTAGTTTAGACAACAATGGAAGACTATAATAAAAGATACACAAGTCTTGTATCAGTTTGACAAGACAAACGGCTCGGAAACTAGGTGCACTACTCATGAGTCAAAGACTCACATCGAAGACTAACAAAACCATACCAAGTATCACAAACCATTTCAAAGTGTCGTGAGCTACTTGTGAGGCAATGACTCAACTCGAGACAACACACCTCACGAGTCTAACCAAAACTCTCGTTTGGACCTTAACGGCTGTCAACAAGTGCCTTGTCAAACATGCAAACTGTGAGTCAAAGACTCGAACCGAAAGTGACTAGACCCTTTTAAACTGTACTCAAAAACATTAAGACGTTTAGTAACTAAGGCAAAGTGACGAGGGCTTATCGAGGTTCAAGAATCCAAAACCGAAAGTAACAAGGATCTTTTCAAACAATCCCAAACCGCAACACTGGATACAGATAAGTTGTAACAACTTGTGACAACTAAACTACTACGCGGGATAGTTTTAAGCCGAAACAAATAAGCCATTAAGCTAAAACATTTAAGCCGAAAACAAACAAAAGTTGTTAAGTGTAAGTAAGCCGAAAAGAAAATAAGCTGATAAGCAATTCGAATAAGCCGAAAGTTAAGAAATTAAAATTTACTATTTTCTGTTTTCCTTTTGTGTTTCTCGACAGCATCAACAACAACATATAACAACATCAACAGTTTTTCACCACGTTATAATTCATTCGCCATAATTATATCGGAAATATATATTAACAATTTGAATTAAAATATGAAAATAATAAAGTATAATCCTTACAATTGTGAAGTCGAGTGTGTACAAGAACAAGAACTTCCAATTAAACTTGAACCCTTGAAGAAATCTTGCAATTGACACTAGATTCGGACTCTATATACTTCCAATTACAAAAGCCCTAACCTAATTTTTGAAAATCCCAAATCTTTTATGAACCCTAATTTTCGAATTGTTGGTGAGATGAAGTGATGAAGCTGTGAAACTCGAACCTATTTATAGATATACATCTAGGAAGTCTTGCTCAATTCTTTCTTGGTCTTGAAGATGATAAGGAGCCTCTTCGAGTAATATTACCAGTAGCTTGCAGGTCTTCACGTGGTCTCCTTGGTGTTTTCTTCAGCCGTGACCCACCGTGACAAGGGAATAAGTGGGGGACCTTTGATTCTTGTCGATTTCTCCCATGGAAAAGAGCCAAAGATGGTTTTTAGTTTGGTTAAAGTTGATTCTTGAGATGGGAAGGTTGTTTGGGAGGTTAGCTATTTTGGAGAAAGAGTGAGGGTAGAGAGAGAGACGAAAATGGAAGAGGGTTTCCAGGTGGTGGGGCGTTTTTCTGAGGAAGACAGAAGTGATAAGGTGTTGGGAGGGTGAGTGGGGCGTGGGGTTGACTGGGTATAGGGTAAGTTTATTTAGGTTTTAATTTATTAAATATGTATTAGTTGTTAGTTAATATTAGGATAATTTAGATATTAGGTGTATTCCGTGTCCCGCTGTTCGAATCACAAACGTAATGTCCCGAAACGAGATAAATGTAAAATTTATATTTTCGGACACGTTTTGGAAAGATTGATACGAAAGTAATGTCGTTGGCTTTTATAGTTCATTTTTATATTTAAGTCGTAACTTGTCGTGATTATAGATTGAAGAGAAAGAAAAGAAAAGAAAAAAAAATATAGTCGCGAAAAATCGGTAGGGAAATTTACGAGTGGTTACAGTACCTACCCCTTAAAAGAAACCACGTCCTCGTGGTTTATGATGCGAGGATCGCCGAGGTCGATACGGTGATGAGATGTGAGTATTTATACCTAAAATGTGATATGGGAAAAGAGGCTAGTCGTTCAAGAAAAGATTTAGTGACATGAGGCGATAAGTAAACAAAAGATAAAAGATTCATTAAGCGGAAAATTCAGAATACATCACGATTACATAAAAGAGTACAATAGATAGGAAACTTAAAGGAATGCAATCTAAGAGGGTGGAGAATTTTTTGTTGTCGTCAGTTTAGATAGTGTTGAAGTTGATCTTGACGCTCTTCTTTTTCTCCAAGGAAATAAGCTCTTCCTCGGGCTGGTTCAATCTGGGTGTTTCCATTCTGATCCCTTGGATTGGGACACTCATTCTTGTAGTGTCCTCGTTCTCCACACCCAAAGCAAGTTATGTTAGCAAGATCCTTTGACTTGCAGTCTTTGGCCATGTGCCCAATCTTCTGGCAGTTGCGACATTTCACATTACACTGACCACTGTGGTGGAGTTTACAATGGTTGCACAAAGGGTGCTTCCCTTCATAGCCCTTCTTCTCTTCTGTTCCAGTAGAGCGGTCTTTAGCTACTTCTTGCCTCTTGTTTTGATTGTTGTTGTTGTTGTTCTTGGAGTTATCATTCCACTTCCGTTTGTTGTTCTCCATTGCTTCAGTTGCATCCTCGATCACTTGATCCATCAACTTGTTCGACACTTCAATAGTCTCGTGAAGGTCAGCAGCCTTGGAGGTAGTCACATTTCCTTTGATAGATGAAGGTAGCCCTCCGATGTATCGCTCTATCAAGCGAGTTTCAGTTGGTACCATCTCCGGACATAGCAAGGCCAACTCTTGGAAGCGTTGGTTGTAGGATGCCATATCAGTGCCCTTCACCTTGAGATTCCAGAACTCATTCTCCAGCTTCTTGACTTCATTGCGAGGGCAATATTTCTTGAGCACCATATCCTTGAATTCTTCCCAATGCATGGCATAAGCAACATCAATGCCTGCGGACTTCAGGTAATTATTCCACCAAGTTAAGGCAACCTCTTGAAAAGTGAACGAAGCAAACTTCACCCTATCCTCATCTTCACAGTTGCAGATCCTAAACACAGTTTCCAGTTTTTCAAGCCATCGGGTCAAAACAACAGCTCCCTCCGTTCCATTATAACTGCCAGTCATACAGTTACGGAACTCCTTGTACGTGCAACCACGTTTATTACCAGTAGGCCTAAAAGTTCCGGCATCAGTGGTTGAGTTGTTTGAATTGATCGCAGCTAGCGCTGCTGCCACGCGCTCATTGACCAATTGGTCAGTCATGCCTTGATCCATAGCAAGTGGGTTTACAGCAGTCCCGGCAGGAGCAGGAGTGGGAGTAGCGGCGGGTCGGCCACGGGTGATTCTGGTTGACTTTCTCCTAGCCATCTTCTATTATACAAGAAAAGACGATAATTGAGTTTAGAATAGACGGAGTAGTGGCCTCCGAGGTTACGAAGGATAGAACATATGAGTGAAATAAGAGGATGTGACCAGTGACAGAGGTGGTTTTAAATATGTGGGTGAAAATAATATAATCAAGTAGTTGTATGTTACATAAAGAAATAACATATAAGCAATTAAAGGCATATCATAGTGCGATATTGTAATAGTGGGCATGTTAAGCAGTCTAACATAGAGATGTAACAAGTATAAGCATTCGTAGTCTACTCTACACTCTCCTTAAATTAATTATTTCTTAATTTCATTCAGTTTGTTACATCAACATTATTTTCATTTAAACTTCTCGACCCAATCAAACAAGAACAGCCTTAAAGTTTAAATGTGAGTTAATTAAGAAACTTAATGACTTTGAGAAATAACTAATTTAATTCAAATAAGAGCTTATACGAACCTAAGATACAGCAATAACACATAGCACGACTACATCGTGTAACAGTAGGCAAGGCATGGCAGACATTGGTAGCTGTGGCGGCGTTGAAGTGTTTTTAGGAAAATTTGGTTATAGTTTAGGTTTTGAAAAATACCTAATTCTCTATAACCTTGGCTCTGAATACCAATCTGTAACACCCCTAAAATTTCACAGCGGAAGCGTTCGGGTCATGGGGTGCTACTAAATCAATATACACAACACAAGGTAATAAAGAATGGAAATTCTATTCCATTTTCAAAAGATATATTAATTTAAGAAATAGTTGTACATAGTTGTTTCAAAGTTCGGAAGTAAAGCCCATAAAATATAAGTTGTCCCATTAAAATTTGTATTAGAATGTTTGGAAACACTTCGGATGCCAGTCTTCAATGAATGCCTTTGCCATTGCCCACGCCAATAAGTAAACCTGAGAAAAACATGCTAAAATGTCAACACAAAGGTTGGTGAGTTCATAGGTTTAAGTTTAAGAAATCAAGTTGGACCACAGTTGCACATATAGCATCTCCGTGAATGACACTATATGCAAAAAGGCTATTACGCTAGTACCAAGTTCATGCGACCGAAACTACGACAGTGTGCATGCATCTAGTGATAGGATCCAAATATTATTGTGTTGATGATTCGGGTGGTCTTGGATGATCAAAATACATGTTTGCCATTAGAGAGAGAAAGTTAGAGAGTTGGGTGTTTTCTTGGTAGAGAGTTACTTCACAAAATGTAGAATATTAGATTGAAAGCACCACCCCTTCCATGGATGGAAGGGGTATTTATAGTTACAAGAAATACGACCTCCTATCGGCCTGTGATCAGGGATACAGTGGGTAAAGACCCGTCCTTCCTCCACGGTGTTGCACTAAACTATTTTACGCTACTGACTAACTAATTAACTACATAAAAACGTAAATAACGACAAGTCTACGAGCTAACTTATGCTAGATAATATTTGGGGTGACCGACTCTTCACTATGGAATTTTCTAATTCCTAACAATCTCCCCCTAAGGGAGGTCACCCCATGTTATACATTTCGAATCCTAGCATTCTATTCTTGTCTTTGTTCTTGAGCTCGTAGACTTCAGTTCTTCATTCCAACAATCTTTGTGCTTTTGTAGCGATTCTTCAAAGTCCGCATTGATTTGTACTTTTAGTGGAGGCCTATAACTGATCCACATCTTTGATGATCTTCGAGCTTTCTTTGAGATCATCAGCCACAGTAAATCTCTCTGGATCATCCATAGTAGTGTTGCCTTCATGTGAAGTTGTGACATTTGGACCGACATGCTCACACTTTTAAATCATGACATCTTTCCATCAGAGTAGCGGAAGCCTTACTGGTTCATGATATTTGTAGCAGCGTAGCAGAAGCATAGTATAAAAATATCAGAACCAGGTTATGTAGATATGCACCAGTCATGATTTCTTCAATTAAGTGTGGTTGCTGTGAACATGCGGCTTTGGATTGACTCCTCAATTCTGATCAGCTGCAATCGTCGGGGTGTACCTGCATACGACAGTTAGCAATAAAGCGCACGAAAGTGTCTTTGATCACTTTCGTTGAATTGAGGTACACGGCCCACGGTTCCCCGTTGATCAGTACAAGTACTGCCTGTGATCAGGCAGGATTCCTAAGAATCTCCTTGACAGGGTTTCGCAGCTGTTCTAGTTGTTCTCAAACCGGAACGTCTCAAAGAAGACAACACGGAGTGAGTGAACCAGCGAATTGAGATTCACTGATTGATGAAAATGATTTGAAAACAATCGCGTATTGCTTGAAGAAAGAGTTTTGCAATACAACGAAGGTTTTATGAGAAAGATCAATTTTCAAACAAAATAGTTTTTGTATTAGAGAATGAGTACACATTCGACGTGCTAGCGAAAAGAAGAGATTCACACATCGAACGGTTTTTCTAAAAGTATTTTTCAATCAGAGATACTTTTTGAGTTTGAAAACATAAGTACACATTCGACGTGCTAGAGAAAGGAAGGTTTGCACATCGAATGGTTTTTCCAAAAGTATTCGTCAATTCCATTCCTGGACCAAGGTTGATTCAAGACTGAATCGCCCCATTGTTTCTATCCAGTTGTCACAAGTTTGATCTTACGAGAAGATCTCACATGTCACCCACCAAGAGCTTGTTTGATGTTGGCTCTAGAAGGATTTCCATCTTCATCGTGAATATTTTCATATCACTCGGATGTTCTGGCAATACCACAAGGATAATGCGTAGGACTCTTAATATGTACTTACTTTCCACATTGTGTGAAAAAGCAAGTCTTCAAGAATTTAGTGTCCCAACGAGATATTGTGGATGATCTCTTGGCTCTAGACTCAATAGTGCACATTTGGTTCCTGTGTCGGAGACTAGGGAGAGGGTCTCCTTCTTCAATATCAACAATCTCTAAGAGAAAGTCGATAGATAATGTCGGTTCCCCGTGAGAATGAAACAAGCCCTTTTAAGAGGAACTTGAGTGGCTTGGGAAGTTTAGTGCAGTGCGTCACTGGGTCCATGACGTCTTGTCTTCAATACCAATGTTACCTTAGTAAACACCAGTAGCATATGAATTTGAACCCGGTTACTGCCCTAAGGTTGAATTATTGGAGGGCTATTTCTTTTCACCCTTTTTCATATTCATTTCTTTTTCATTCTTCAACCACTTCAGTGCTTACCGAGACTTCATTACTAGAACCTTGTTGGGTTTATTCCAGTACTAGCTCTGTCTCAGTCCGCACTCTTCCCATATTCTCATTTTTCTCCTTTTTTTCAATATACCTAAGGACTCTACACTATCTAGTGAATTGTCCCTGGGTAGATCCCTCCGGTTCTGGCGGATCGTGGGAACAAATACCTAACCTAACCATCCTTATAACACCATGCATAAAGTAAATTGGTCGGTCTTTTGGTATTGTTCTTTCCTTCATGAAACCAATTGAAAAATCATTTGGAAAACCAATCAAGGTACTTGTGATACGAGATCAAAGCATTTTGTACCTTAATAGTTTTGATCATTTAGAAAACCTCCCCCTCAACATGTGCGTATGATTTATAAATTGTTTAGCACAAGGAGGCAAGAGGACTTTGAAATATTTTCTTTGATCACAATTTTCATACGAAAAAGCCATTTGATTTTCATGGTAAAATTCTCCCCCTCAATATGTGCATAGGATATTTGAAATCATTTTTATCACATAGAGGCAAGAGTTCTTTTGAAGCACATCCACGA
Source organism: Chrysanthemum seticuspe (assembly GCA_019973895.1). NCBI lineage: Eukaryota > Viridiplantae > Streptophyta > Magnoliopsida > Asterales > Asteraceae > Chrysanthemum > Chrysanthemum seticuspe. The sequence goes on along the minus strand of BPTQ01000008.1, from coordinate 211,323,066 downwards.
TTACAAAAGCCATTTAAGAAACCATTTGAAAACTCAATCAAGGTACATTATGAGTCTCTTTTTTTTAATTCAAAAAAAATATTTTATTTTAACTTTTGTACCTCGATAGTTATGCTCCCCCTCAATATGTGCTTCGAGATTCGAAAACGTTTAGCACATATGAGAGAGCAGCCTGCACAATTAAATCAAAACGATCACCTTTTATCAAATTTCATTATTAAATCACAAATTCTCCCCCGATCAAAAATATCAAACCCTTTGAGATTTTGGATCCCAAGTGATTTAATTAGGATTAGAAAACATGGGAGAAAATGTGGCCTTGTTTAAATACTCATCTGGTTTTTGGATAAATCCTCCTCCTCAACATGTGCATTGTGTATTTGAAATCGTTTGGCACATGGAGGCAGGAGTGCCTTTGAAGGACTAAAACCAATTCTATTTAAAACAGATTTGAGATTTAAAACACGATCTCTACCCCGATCAAAAATATCAAACCATTTGAGATTTGTGATCCCAACTGATTTAAATCTTTTAGAAAAATTTGGGGAAAGATGTGGCAAGATTTAATTTTGAAAAATGACAGATAAGGACCAGATTTAGACATTAAAGATTGTTAGTGTCAGGTATGATAGTTTTTAAGAGATCTTTAAGTAAAATAAAACAATTTCACAATCAAACAAGAACAGAAAAAATTTCATTTTGACAGATCTTTGAGTTTTAAAGAAAAACCATACCATGACATAACATTAAATCTTTAGATCACCACATTTTAGCGTACAAAACGGAACTTTTTGTGAAGAAATATCGTTTTGAAAATATTTTATTTTAAATCACTCTCCCCCTCAATCCATGACAGAAGTCAATAATTGAGTGACTTAGGTTTTGATAACAAGAAGTCCGGTGATTTTCAAAAAATTAGTCCAATATATTTTCAAAACAATATTTTCCATTTTCAAGATAATTTAATCAAAATTATTTAAAAATGGTATCCTGCACAAAGATACGTTAGGTGGTTGAGAAGCTTCCTTTGTTGTTGTAGGGCTTAGAAGAAAACCGTCTGCAGATGCAGTGAGACTTCTTCTTACGTTGCATTTTGAATGCCAAATGAGGTCAAATTAAGCTCCGTTTCTTCAATCACTTAGAAGAAAACCATCTGCTGATGCAGTGAGACCTCTTACGTTGCATTTATGCCAACTCTCCATTGAAGTCCAATTAAGCTCCGTTTCTTCATTTGTCAACCCAAGAGATAGTTACCCTTTCCTTTCGGCATCCAATCATCATCAATAGTGGGATCCAGATCGGGAACATCTTTATAACCAATATACCTGCATACGTTAGTGAACACACATACAGATATATGGTGGTCGACATCACCCACAACAGCAATCGACTAATTAAAGTCAATTCAACATAACAATCAGATCATATAAGGCATGGGGTTTATGTGTTAATCAAACTCTAATCATCTAAACCTAACAATCATATCCTAAATTCCTAGTCCTTCGACACAGGAAAATATCATTTTTAATTAAGCACGTAGGATAATTAAGAAAGCTCGTTAGATGATATAGATTTGAAAACATTCTCCCCCTCAATCAATGACTTATTTTCTGAAAAGATTAAAAGCGCTGAAGTCATTGATTGAGTTTTCAATTTTCACAAAAACTTCTGAAACTGATTGATATACATGCAACTCAATTTACCACCATTTTTGAAAACAACAAATATTTTTCTGAAGAATTAATAGAAAGAAAAACATTTGTGTAGGAACAGCAGTCATTCGACATACTTTCCTCTTTTTGTTTTAGGATAAGTGCACGAAATATTTGAAAATCGTGTAAGCGTAGCACTTTCCTTCTTTGAAAAACGGGTTGCTATCAGAAATAATAGCAAGCCATTGTTTAAGCACGGGTTACAGTCTGAAGTAACTGCAAGCCATTATTTGAAGCCCGGGTTACAGTCTGAAATAACTGTAAGCCATATTTTGAGACATGTTTAGAAAAGAATATTTACACCTCCTGCTCGAACTTCATCTATGGTCCCGTGCCATTATTGAATGACATTTCTAAGACCGTAGATGTTATCGATACCAGAAGACATGTCATGTGAAAACATATTTTTGGTATTTTTGAAATTTTCTGATTTTTATGGGTTTTTGAAGGTTTTATATTTTTCTATTTTCTTTTTGTTGGTTTTATATTTTTGTATTTTGTTTTGCTGGTTTTATATTTTTGTATTTGGTTTTTTAATAAATATATACAAAGATAGAATAGATGATATAGTTAAAGAGGATGATGATACGAGTACCGAGATAAGGATATCGAGCAGCACGTCGTAGAAGATAGAATTCGTCATCTCTTAAACATCCACCACCAAAGCTTCCAAGGGCTCTTGAATTGAAAGAAATAGAACCATCTGAAAGTGAGACTTTGGCAGCTTCCCCCCAAACCGAAAATCCTTTAGCTGAGCAGATTCAAAGCTTTCTTTCAAGCTTCTCTTAGCCAGGTGCACAAATAAGCACACCATTATCATCGAACTTGCTCCTCATTTTAAGAATAATCACCGTGATTCTTCGTTCGAGGTTATATTATCCAATAGAACACCAGCAACGTTTCATCCCACACTTAAATAATCTTCTCAAATTTCTTTTCCACTGAAGTCTGAAGCAATCCATTCCAAAAAGGTGTCAAGAGACCACTTCCCCCAAGTAGTTGAATTGATGCAGTCAATCTCTTAGACTAGAGCTCACGAACCCGAATACACATACCCGAAGACAAAGAAACTTATACCATCGAAGTAGCAGATTAAGTCCAATAGCCAAAGAATAACCCCGATGTATACTTTTCTCTCCCCTGAAGAAAGTGTATGAAGCTCAAGAACCCGAAGTACCCGAATGCCCAAAGAGAGAATAACTGATAACATTGAAAAAGCAGGCCGAATCACTGATTATCTCTGCGGGTGACAATCTCTGCGGATGTCAACACCGGAATAAGTGATTATATCTCTGAATTACAGATTAAGCCCTCAGGTAAAACAGCTTAGCATCCCCAATGTACACAATCTCTATCCCCTGATGATTGTGATAAGATCAAAATCATCACACACTTGTGTACCTCTTTCATCTTCAGAAACTAACTCTTCCATCTCTTCCCCCACGTCGTTGGAATAATAACACAAAAGCCTTCATGAGTAAAACCTTGAGTTTCTCTGCGGTCATGACATTTGTTTTACCGGGATATCTTCAATCACTTAGAAGAGTTAAGTTCATCAAGTTTACTCGTCATGAGTCAAACCTTGAGTTTCTCTGCGGTAATAACATTTGTCTTCCCGGGATATCTTCAATCACTTAGAAGAATTAAGTTCATCAAGTTTACTCGCTTTGTGTTTATATGTGAGTCTCCTTTCTCCTTGCTGGTTTTGACACTTCAGAATCAGCAACTCATTGTAAGCCCGTATACTAGAAATTTGTTGAGAAGAACACTTGAACTCTTGTGGGAATCAACTTGCTGAAGTGCATTGTGAGCAAATCTAATTGGGGATTAAATCTGACATATCACTTTCCCCCAATTAGTGCTCTCCCCTAAACTGACAATTCCCGGGAAATGAAGAAGTCTTTGGATAATCAAATGCAACTCGTCTTTAGTCTTCTAACATGCTGCAGAAAAATGTAGAACAGACTGTAGACTCGACCTTCTTCAATATTGTCTAGTTGGGGAATAGATAATTAACATCTTCAACTCACACCAAAAAGCATCTCACCAAAAAGCATCCCAATTAACTTACATCTTGCATATCCCCTTAGCTAAAATCCCTCCCAATCAAACAAGAACAGAAGGATGTTCATCAAGAAAAACAGCAATCAGGCCTCAACGAACACACAAGATGGTAACACCAAACTACCAATCACATCAAACAAGAACAGAGAGATTGTTCGGAATCATCATGTTGATGTATACGTGAAGCATTAACCGGAAGCACTTAGTCGATAAACTCATCAATCCGAGTGAAGATGTCAACCACCGGCTCTTAGAAGAAACTCCATGTAAAGATGATTCGATAAGAAGAAGCTCGGTTCTTACATGAGTTAGGAGCCGTTTGACCATATATTCTCAAATATTAATCAATCATGCAAAAAGTTCACACTTCTTCTCCCCCTCAAGAATTGCATACGGAGATGCCATTCTTGACTAAAAAGTGAAAATCATCCAAATGTAGTCAATTCACACTTCTCCCCCGCAAAATTAGAACAGGATGTCGTCATCGCCATTATAGTTGAGAAAGTGGAATCAGAAAACAATCAACAGTAGCCCGGTTCACTTGATGACTGAAGCACATGGAAAAAGTATGAAGCATGTTGATGAGAATGGTCATAATAAGAAGATTTCTCTTCTTCAGAAGATAAAGCGCACTGATACGTACACCTTTCTTTTCTTTAGCGAACGAGGCATGAACTGTTGTGTTCATACGTCATGAGAAGATTTCTCTTCTTTCAAAGATAAAGCGCACTAAGACGTACACTTTTCTTTTCTTTAGAGTACGAGGCCTGAACTGATGTGAACAGACGTCATAAGAAGATTTCTCTTCTTCAGAAGATAATGCGCACTGAAACGTACACATTTCTTTTCTTTAGAGTACGAGGCATGAACTGTTGTGTTCATACGTCATAAGAAGATTTCTCTTCTTTTGAAGATAATGCGCACTGAAACGTACACATTTCTTTTCTTTAGAGTACGAGGCATGAACTGGAGTGTTCATACGTCATAATCTCTCTCTTTTCAATCTCTTTTGGCAAAACATGTACTCCACCCCATTATCATTCAGTAGGCTCTTTCTAGTGACAGCTGATTGAGAAAACCCAATATGATAAATTTGACCCTGAAGTAAACTACCCCGAACTCGTGGCTTAAACTTGTACATATGTAACAAAGAGCGGTGCAAATTTCCATTAGCATCTCTAAGTACTCTCTAAGTACTCTATACTCTTCATCCAACCAACCATCAAGTAATAGACGTACTTTACCTCTTGAAAATCCACAATTGAATGTGACACTGAGCACTACAATGTAACTCCTTTAAGTGATAGTTATTTTGTGGTGGTAAGAGCCCAATTCCCCCAAGCGGTAAAAGAAAAAGTAAAAGTCACCCAACAATAACTAGATTTCCAAGTCTTCGTTTTTTATAATAAGCTCGAACAAGGATCATGAAGAATCTTCATCCATCCATCCCCGATACCTTCAGATACTAAGTACACTCGCCCGTGATATTTCACTTCAACCTCAACTAAATAATACTTGAATTAACGCCGTTGTCACATCTTCTTGGTTAAAAGCTCAAATCTAGCCTCCTTTGACGTTTTAAGTGAACTATGATAATGGTTCTCATCCCGACCATGGTTAAAAGCACGTAACCCCGTAAAACCATAGAATAACCAAACTGCCATGAAGACAACCCAAACACACACCCAATTCATGAAGTACACCCTTTTATCCCTTCTTCGAAACAGAAACTGTAGCACCAGCATCAGATAAGATCTCGAAATACACTTTCCTTTTCTCCAGGATGGTTCCATCATTACGGGATTTTACAACTCTATGGTTTAAACCGAAAAATAGATTCTTTCGCGGGATTTTACAAAACCAAGAATAAACCGTAAGATAGATCCGGAAATGCACCTTACTATTATCAGGATGTTTCCATTGTTAAGGGATTTTACAAGTCAATGATTTAAACCGAGAAATAGGCTCTTTCGCGGGATTTTACAAAATCAAGACAAAACCGTAAACAATTTCAGCTTGAATGTATTATAGCCATTTTGGTTTCGGTGAATATCTGTTTTTAGGGGAACATGCAGCGGTTCATCAACGGACATAATCCAACATCATCCACCATCCAAACAACACTTTGGTAAACACATCATTCACGCATTCTGTCGGATATTGTAGAGACCACATGGAGAAGTAAACCCGATATACCAAACTTGATCATGAAGTAGGATTCCCCAGATTTGTTACTTAAACTTGTACTAATGCATGTGAAGAAGAAACGGTGTACCCAATGTACAAAACCTCTTGACATTCTCAATAGAGTGAGACACCGAAGTGATAGCTACGTTGTGGGTTGAGAAAGAATCACAGGCGCAACTAAATAGCCAAGTCTTTATCACACTCTATAAAAGCCCAAACAAGTCATCTTCGCGGATGGGTAGAAAGAAAGAAGATGAAATAAGTAAATGCGCCCGGAAAACCTCACATCAAATCCAAATAAGAAATACCGTCCAAACAACCCCGTAGTCAACATTTTCAATAAATACTTCAAGCCGAGACATAATATTCTTCGTGAATATGCATATCCCAAAGTGCCAAAACCCCATAACAACAACACTACAACACAAATCAACAACTTATATCTCAAAACTCAACCAGTCTCATCCTCAAATCTCATCATCATCAAATCTTTTCAACACGTCTCATTATAACCAAGTCACATAAAATCTCATATGATCAACTCACATAGCTCAACAAATCTTATTATAAACAAATAATCACCCGATCCAAAATCCGTTAAGCCCGGTTAAATCCAAATCAAATATCCACCAATCATAGATATTCTCATTTGTATAATATCACACATACAATTCTTAACTCACATCAAATATCCAATATCCAATTTCACGGCCCGTAAAAATAACACCCAAAAAAAATCAGGCTCACAGCTCACTCCATATTCACTCCCGTTAAAATCACAAACTCAATTTGGCCCACGCAAAATCCAAGACAAACGCCCAATTGATAGCTTAAGAGGTTCAGCCCAAGTTCATATCTAAGATGTTATACACGGTCCAACAACTAACCTCATGATTCGGCCCACATAAATGTTATATCACGGCCCAAAACATATCAAGCAAATCATGACCAGTTGCCCTAAATTTGAGGTATATAACGCCACATATTCACTCCATATCCCTAATCTTACACTTCTAACCTAATTTCTCTCTCACATCATAAGCAGCCAAGTAACAAAAATCAAACCCTAATTTCATCTGCCTTCCTTTTTTTTTTCACAAACAAGACGTCACCCAAAAATCAGATTCACACCCTCAGAAAAATTAATCAACGAGACCTCACCACAGGGATGGTTTGAGAGTCTTTGACTCGAAGCACATAGGAAAGCCACAATAGATTTGTAACTGCCACAGGGAAGGCTTTGGTTTCGGATTCGAATAACAAAGATTCGCCACAGGGATGGTTATGAGGGTTTCGAGTAAGTGAGTCTTAGCGAGCCAAGGTAAATGAGATGAATGAAATGATATAGTTGTGATATTGTTTTGCACATAAAACGAATCATAGAAGTGAATTAACAAACTTGTTAAGATCATTTCTTTTCAATTCGTATATGACAAAGTTTGATCTATGAGGAACACGTTCTAATGTGAGTAGATCTTTCGAGATCTATGTGTTGTTAGAACCATTCACAAAGATGAACAAAGCTGAGATCACATATATTTTGAAAATATTTTTATCTTTTCATTTATCAAAGATTCGAATGAAAAGAGAGATGAAGCATATGGCTTTGTTTCTTCTTGATAACATTCGTATATTTCCAAGAATAGATCAATGATGATAAATCAACTTCGTGTAAGTGACTCTTGATAGTCATGTTGTTCTTATGTAGCACACGAAAAATGATAGTCTGAGATCCTTATAGTCATTTGAGTCATTTAGTGAGTCTATGATGTCCTAAACGAATGAAGAAAAGATAAAGGTTTAAGCTTTTGATCTTTCTTGATTGTTCGGATACAAATGAAGCTTAGTCTTCAAGAGGATCTATGATGGTGATGTTCGAACACTAAAAATCTTTAAAAGATTTCTGAAAATGTTAGAACAATACTGAGATCGACTTTAATTGATGTTAATGATTCTTGTTATGAGTAAAGGTTGAAACATGTCTTGGAGATGGATTAAGGTTATAGACAGATGAGGGTATGGTATAATAGCCTGATGTCGGTAATGTTGGTATTTGGTATAAAGTCGTGGTCAAGTTGTCATGGTCTACTTCTTCTTCCATTCTGTGTAAGTCGCTAGGTTTTCCATAAGCAAGTCGCTAGCCTTGTTGAGTCATAGTCGCTACCACTTAAGTTCCAACTCGCTTTTGACCGAGTCAACAACTCGCTACCTCCTTTTAAAACACCCAAATCGCTAACTTATAAATATAAGTCGCTAGCCAAAGTCAAGTCGCTACCCATTTTTCACCAAGTCGCTAGCACTGAAATCAGGTCGCTAGCATGGAGTTAAGTCGCTAACTATTACACAAATTGCTACTTGTTAAATAACAAGTCGCTAGCCTAAATCGCTACCAAAAAATGATAAGTCGCTAGGTCTTCAAACCCAAGTCGCTACATGATACATTGAATCTGGACAGTTTTCCAAGTCGCTATTAAGAACATGGTAACTCGCTAGGAAGAAGCTTTAAAACCATTTCGTACTTAAACCCAGAAAACTTGTTTTGACCCAGAAAAATGCATATGATTATCATTTTGGCCCAAGTTTGACCTTGTTAACATAAACAGATATTGACAACATAGTAATGTCACCAATATTTTGACCACAAATACACCGGATTTGGTACCCAAAGACTGATAAAGGTGAGACAAACACATAGACAAAACAGTTTAGACAACTTGACACATAACATATATTCATTGAAAGACCAAAGCCAACAAAAATCAATAAACCACAATAACCATAGTAAAAAAAACCACACAAATCAAAGAAACACAACAACCTTGGCTCTTGATACCAATTGATAGGATCCAAATATTATTGTGTTGATGATTCGGGTGGTCTTGGATGATCAAAATACATGTTTGCCATTAGAGAGAGAAAGTTAGAGAGTTGGGTGTTTTCTTGGTAGAGAGTTACTTCACAAAATGTAGAATATTAGATTGAAAGCACCACCCCTTCCATGGATGGAAGGGGTATTTATAGTTACAAGAAATACGACCTCCTATCGGCCTGTGGATCAGGGATACAGTGGGTAAAGACCCGTCCTTCCTCCACGGTGTTGCACTAAACTATTTTACGCTACTGACTAACTAATTAACTACATAAAAACGTAAATAACGACAAGTCTACGAGCTAACTTATGCTAGATAATATTTGGGGTGACCGACTCTTCACTATGGAATTTTCTAATTCCTAACATCTAGAAGCATGATAAATAAAAGCCCAGCAAGTGTATTTCCAGTACACTCAATCAATACGATATGATATACGCCCGACGTTTGCCTATCCGGTCAAACTCGAACGGGGGTGTCATCCCCAATAGATCTATTCATAATAATCGCGCCTCCCCAAAGGGAACTAACGGTAGCATAGTTGGGATTCAAGGTTGTTTCACGTAATAGTGTTTTCAGTTTCAGGTCCGAAAAGAGTTTTGCATGTTTCTCACCCCATAGTTTTATAAAGCAAGTAAATAGGAGTAAAAGTGGGGCTATAAACTCACCTTAGAATTTCGGTGAATAAGGCACAAAGAGATCAAGTGTGATAAAGCAGTGGCTCCTACCCGGAACCTAGATTAGTACGGCAAATCTCAGTTTTTGATTCCGAGCTAAATAAAGTCTATCTACTTTATTTAATTTACATGTTGTGTTGTTGTTGTCGTTGTGTCATCATTAAGTCTAAAAATATCATTCTCAAAATAATGGAGTATATTTCGGCTTATAAAACTTGTTTTGAAAACAATATCGAAATGAACGTATTTCGGCTAATAGACGGGTAATAGTAGTTTACGGCAAACATAGTACATAAAATGAGACGCTTGTCGATGAGAAAAGTTATTTATATTTATATGTATGTAAAGTGTATATAGATGTATATATGTCAAGCTTTTGATTGTTCAAAAATATAATAAAGTATAGCTTAGTTTATAAGTTTAGTATGAGTTTTAGAAAACGTATCTAGTTAAGAAAGAAAATAAGTACATATATATACGTTAAAACTTGGTCTTCTATATATATATATATACATACATGTTTTTAAGGGCATAGGTTTTTATAGTTAAAAGAGACGATTTAGATTTAATAAATATAATTATTAGAAACATATTGTCATTTGAAAATCGGTTTGACATAAACGTCGATAGTCGCATTTTTGAAATATTCGGTTTATACATATCACATGATAGTGAAATCTATATAATAGATTTTATTTATCAAAAATGTTTCTAATAAGATGTTATTTATTTTAAGTGTGACAAAAGTATAAAGTGTATCGTAAATTTTATATCAACTTGTGAGTGACGGAAAGACGAGTCGCAAAACATGTCGGGACAAACTCCAGATAGTGTACGTTATGCGCCCCGGGTGGGCTTCGATAATCAAACGGACTCTTGGACTATTGGGTTTCGGCCCAACAGTTTCACACACACTTGTATGTTGGGCTGGACCTGCGTGTTAAACCAAACCAAATACCAAACGCATCTAGTGGAGAGTAAAATCAGGCATAACATGCGAACTATTGTCATTCAAAGGGCCAAAAGACATTTTTATTGTACAATAGAGGTAAAAATACACTCGTAGCATTTTGACAAGGAAGCATTTGTAGTTTAGACAACAATGGAAGACTATAATAAAAGATACACAAGTCTTGTATCAGTTTGACAAGACAAACGGCTCGAAAACTAGGTGCACTACTCGTGAGTCAAAGACTCACATCGAAGACTAACAAAACCATACCAAGTATAACAAACCATTTCAAAGTGTCGTGAGCTACTTGTGAGGCAATGACTCAACTCGAGACAACACACCTCACGAGTCTAACCAAAACTCTCGTTTGGACCTTAACGGCTGTCAACAAGTGCCTTGTCAAACATGCAAACTGTGAGTCAAAGACTCGAACCGAAAGTGACTAGACCCTTTTAAACTGTACTCGAAAACATTAAGACGTTTAGTAACTAAGGCAAAGTGATGAGGGCTTATCGAGGTTCAAGAATCCAAAACCGAAAGTAACAAGGATCTTTTCAAACAATCCCAAACCGCAACACTGAATACAGATAAGTTGTAACAACTTGTGACAACTAAACTACTACGCGGGACAGTTTTAAGCCGAAACAAATAAGCCATTAAGCTAAAACATTTAAGCCGAAAACAAACAAAAGTTGTTAAGCGTAAGTAAGCCGAAAAGAAAATAAGCTGATAAGCAATTCGAATAAGCCGAAAGTTAAGAAATTAAAATTTAATATTTTCTGTTTTCCTTTTGTGTTTCTCGACAGCATCAACAACAACATATAACAACATCAACAGTTTTTCACCACGTTATAATTCATTCGCCATAATTAAATCGGAAATATTTATTAACAATTTGAATTAAAATATGAAAATAATAAAGTATCATCCTTACAATTGTGAAGTCGAGTGTGTACAAGAACAAGAACTTCAAATTAAACTTGAACCCTTGAAGAAATCTTGCAATTGACACTAGATTCGGACTCTATATACTTCCAATTACAAAAGCCCTAACCTAATTTTTGAAAACCCCAAATCTTTTATGAACCCTAATTTTCGAATTGTTGGTGAGATGAAGTGATGAAGCTGTGAAACTCGAACCTATTTATAGATATACATCTAGGAAGTCTTGCTCAATTCTTTCTTGGTCTTGAAGATGATAAGGAGCCTCTTCGAGTAATATTACCAGTAGCTTGCAGGTCTTCACGTGGTCTCCTTGGTGTTTTTTTCAGCCGTGATCCACCGTGACAAGGGAATAAGTGGGGGACCTTTGATTCTTGTCGATTTCTCCCATGGAAAAGAGCCAAAGATGGTTTTTAGTTTGGTTAAAGTTGATTCTTGAGATGGGAAGGTTGTTTGGGAGGTTAGCTATTTTGGGGAAAGAGTGAGGGTAGAGAGAGAGACGAAAATGGAGGAGGGTTTCCAGGTGGTGGGGCGTTTTTCTGAGGAAGACAGAAGTGATAAGGTGTTGGGAGGGTGAGCGGGGCGTGGGGTTGACTGGGTATAGGGTAAGTTTATTTAGGTTTTAATTTATTAAATATGTATTAGTTGTTAGTTAATATTAGGATAATTTAGATATTAGGTGTATTCCGTGTCCCGCTGTTCGAATCACAAACGTAATGTCCCGAAACGAGATAAATGTAAAATTTATATTTTCGGACACGTTTTGGAAAGATTGATACGAAAGTAATGTCGTTGGTTTTTATAGTTCATTTTTATATTTAAGTCGTAACTTGTCGTGATTATAGATTGAAGAGAAAGAAAAGAAAAGAAAAGAAAATATAGTCGCGAAAAATCGGTAGGGAAATTTACGAGTGGTTACAGTAGTTATCTTAGATCATGTTTGGTTGGAGTCACCTGAGAATGCATTGGTCTATGAGTGCATCTGCGTTACGTGTTTTCTGCATTTATGACTATGCTGCTAGACATTATGTGTGTTAAGACTTTTGCCTTTATGACAGCATATGAGCTTGAACTTAAGTGCTTGATTTGATTTGACTTAACCCTATAGTCAGACATATACCTTTAGCGTTAAGCATGCCTTCATTTCCATCAGGTTGCAATCCCGACGTCATAAGCCTTAGTTAGACTTTTAGCTTTCTCACTAACCTGAACCACCACTATTAGTTGAATTGATTGGTTTAAACGATTTCAAACTTGAGCCAAACTTTCAAAAGGTCTCTTACAAAGATGAGAAACCATTTCTTTCTGACAACTTGTTTCCTAGCTTGATCTATTAACATTTCTTGTATGATGAGTTGCGAAAATCAAGTTGTAACTCAACCTACACAACTTAAACACATGACCAGTCAGGTCAATAAGTTGTGAGAATTCACCAACTAAGAATCTTTTGAGGGAAAAGCTCGAGAATGAGAAAGTTCAAACCATAAGAGCGTGCGCCTGTAAGGCAGACGGACTGAATCTCGAGGACGAGATTCTTTTTAAGGATGGCAGACTGTGACAACCCGTAAATTTCAGACTATTATTTAACAATTCATTTTTGTCAGAAAATGCGAATTTTTATTTTAGAAATCATTATGACTCAGAAACGAATAGTTATCTCGTGTTTTCCGAAATCCTGGCACCACACGCAACCGACAGCGACTTAGTACTGACTAAAAATTTATTTCAAACAAAACAAGTAATAATTATACTATCTTATCTCGCTCTTCAAAACGTCTCCGAAAATATAAAAATTATAATTTATAGATAACCGGAAGGTATTTTACGTAAAGAAACGTTATTTTTTACGGAGCAGTTTATACCTCACGGAGTACATAAAATACAACTAATAATAAAAATAATAATACAAAAACTGATAACTTATCCTACCCCTTTTCCCTAAAATACGCCCCTACATATTTATTTTTTTCTTTCCTGAACCATCGTTTTCCACTCCTTTTTTCCTTCTTCTGCTTTGCTTCTCCCAAAAAAAAATCACTATTTAGTGATTGTTCCTCCCCACTGTTAAAGATAAACCACAAAGAATCTTCACCCCATTCCATAAATGAGTTCCTAGCAAACTAGACATCACATAGAGCGGTTGTGGACAGTGACGTGAGCCAAGAGAAGAAACTTATAGCCATGGAGGTCAAGAAAGAGAGTTGGCTTCTACCCGAATCTTTCTGTATATATAGAGTCGGTGTTCACAGATTCATCATCACCACAAAAGATTTCACACAAATTCATAAATTAGGGTTCATGGAAGTTTAGGGTTTTTTGAAATTAAGATAGGGCTTTTGTAATTGAAGGTGTATATAATCCGATTCTCGTTTCAATTTGGTGATACTCTAAGAACGTCGCGTTTTAATTGGAGTTTTGTCCACCCACTCGATCCATCTGTTTTGTAAGAATGATTGTTGTGATTCTGTTTATTTTGTCAATTAAATTATTACTTAGAATTTATTTCTACTCGGTTTGATTATGAGCAATTATAAAAAACGTTAAGTTGTTGTTGGATGTTGTTGTTGCCACGGCTGTGGATCAAGAAAACATGAAACCTGTTAGAAGTTCTTATTTAATTTCGATTAGTAATTACCTGATATTTTTTTCTTGCGTAAATTGGCCCAACCGATTGAGTTTAAGAGTAGACTTGTTAGACTAATGGCATTGTGATGAATCAACGGGGTTAAGTGTCTTGAACGTCTCGACTGAGACTATTACCCGCTCGAGGGGTACCCACTTTACTTGTCCCTAGCTCGACTCAAACAGCCCCATAATGTGAGTTAAGTGCTCAAGAAGGGTAGTACCCTAGTATTACGACTCACTAGTCAAAGTTTCGTTAATATCATTGTCGTCATATTCGGTGTACGTGTAGACTTCCTAAGGGCGTTTCTTTACTAGTTTGTTTTCGGGTAGACTCATTGGTTGTGTACGTTCAAGATTGTTGTTACTATCGCATGGTAAAAGAAATCAGGAAGAAACCATTTACGAAAATTCAGTGCCAATCTATAATAGTAAACGGCGTATCACCCTTCGGCTTAAACTCAAAGTCTTTCGGTTTGTGATTGATTTAGTTTGACTTATCGCATGTGTCAATGTTCAGTCATAGGTTGTTACGTCTCGATACAAGTCCGTTGCCTGCGTTTTTGCCTCGAGTCAGTCACCACCCAAACGGGTGCGTTTTATACTTCCAACTCCTAGTGTGCGTTTGGGCCTCAAGCCCAATGATCCTAAAGGGTATTAGTTGTGATTTCACCTTTGGGCCGAAGCCCACCCCATCTCAATAAGCACCGCGTAGTCTTCGTAATGGGCCACAACCCATTAGTGTTATTCGGCTCGTACGATTTAGTAGAAGGGTCTCAGCCTAATACCCGAGAGTCCATTCGATTTGTGCATCGGGCCACAACCCGAGCACGACACTCAATCATCCGTCCTTCCAAACTCTAGTCGACCAAATAATATCGTTTACGCCGTCACAAATATATAACGAACACATAACATATACACATTCGAAGAAGTAATGGAAATTTTATAAATAATAATTGGGATACAATGTTTTATAAACACCATAAGATCAAATACTTCTAAAAAGACAATTTTGTTTTCAAAAGGATTCCCTAAAAACTAATATACTTCATTTTAAGCTTGACACTTTTCGGCTTATGCGCAAATATAAATGCACAAAACTGTTTTCCAAATGAACTCGACGAGCATAATTTATAAACCTTTTTTTGAATGATTTTACCAACGTACCATTTTATTCTCGAAAATGACGATAAACTTTCTTATAAAAACGTACATATATATAATTGTGGAATGGTTCGTATTCATCTTCCTTGTAACTGTAGAATGGTTCGTATTCATTTAAGACTCCACATTAATAACATGTACTGAATCTTTTAATATAATAGATATATTGTTTTTTCTTCACAATCATGTACGTCCTTTTCTAATTTCACTTTTTTCTTTTTCTTTATTTAATTTATCTTAGAATAATATAAAATTCAAAACTGAATTCTATACAAATTCTATAAACAAACAATCTTTTAACTAATAATATTTCTCTCTCTTACCTTTTTTCAAACCAATTCGAGATCCAAATCTCATTACAACCCCTACCACAAACCAAGCGCACCCTAACAAATCAAAGTAACTTGTAATTTCATTTTTGTATTTATAATTCCGTTCTTATACATTAATTTAATATATAATGATAATAATATTTATAAAAAGTAACAAAATACTTCTTTTTAAAATAAAATTTTAGAGGTTATTTATTAAACTTATAAAGTTATTAAAAACCACGAAAACTGACAAGTTTTCTTAAGTCTATATAATTTATTTAAAATTTAACAACTAAAGTTTTTTAAATTAACCCCTGATTTTTTTAGTATTTTATTTTACAAAACCGAAACATGTATCTCGACACATATTTTTTTGTGGATAAAATTTAGATGTGCTTGACCAAATTGTTTCAATTTTGACTTTCTATTGACCACTAGGATGATTCCGTTTATCATATGTGACAAAATTGAGCACTTTTATTAGTCCAATTTAAATTGTTTCAACATTTTTTTTTCACCTTTGGAAACCTCTTATTACATAAAATATTACAACACCTACTAAAAAAATGAAACTAAGATTTCGATCCGATATCGTAATATCGATATCAAAGACAAAAGCGATAATAATTGAGATCCTTTTAAAACTTTGATCTTTAACTACTACGTTAGCATGACTAAAATCTCTGAACTTTTGAATACTGTGAAGTTACATAATCAATTAAGTATGAATAATGTGCTCATACTTTAAGAATGAATAATGTGCTCATACTTTAACCAAAATTAGTAGTAGTTGTCAACTATCTGTTTATGCTATGAAGTGGCAGCAGTGAGCAGTAGCTGATTTCTAGTCGATTAAAGGTGTGTTTAACAAAAATAGCAGTAATAGTAAGCAGTAGCTGTGAGCATTAACGGCTTTTTATTTATGAAAACGTTTGGTGTTTAATAAATAACAACATATGTGTTTGTTTTCTAAATATAAAGTTTAGACATTTGGTTACTATTTGTAATGTTCAACATATGTGAGCAGTAGCTGTGATCATTAACAGTTTTTTTATTTATAAAAACGTTTGGTTATTTATAAATAGTAACAATATACGTGTTTGTTTATTAAATATAAAGTTTGGAACGTTACATTTGAATCGTTGAGGGTGCCTAATTTCTAGCCGATTAAAGGTGTGTTTAGCAAAAATAACAGTAGCAACGAGCAGAAGCTTTGAGCATTAATAGTTTTTTATTTATAAAAACGTTTGGTATCATAGCTGTAGGTATAATCATAATGTGTAAAACAGCTTTTAAATGCTCAACGCTCCTAAATGTTACTTAATGGAGCTTTGAAAAATAGGCATTCTAATAAGGATAGATAAAGCTACTTGTTGTCTCTCAAAAAAACATTAAAATCACAACGCTCACCGCTTTTAGATATTTTTAAATGCTCCGCGCCAAACACACCCAAATAAAAGAAGACCCCTTATGTAAAAAGATGTGGCTATTGGCTTAATATGTACACACTTCAGACGTCTAAAACATCATTTATTGAAACGGCAAAGAATGATATATTCAAAGAGAGCCTAACATTAAGGTAGGCAGTTTCTTGCATGATTGAAACATCAAAATAAGCCATAGCCTAACAACCAACTGGCTTAGCTCAGTTGGCCACCTTGGAGTCCTTAGGGGCTCTTGGGGGAGGGAGGTCTTGAGTTCAAATCCTGCAAGGGGTTTGAATGAGGGATTTTCCTTCAAGGTAGTCCTTTAATGAAGGGGTTTGGGCCTGGTAACCCCAGGTTCGAATCTTGGAAAAGGCAAGGGTTTACTCCTATTAATTGTCGTGCCTTCGGGCGGATTAGTAGGGGGTTTTCCCCCCATCGGGTATTTGAAATAGGCATTTCCGCTTCGAGGGAGCTCTCTAGCGCGGACCCGGTTTAGACAACGTAGTCTAGACCTCCCGTTGTCGAACCGCGACACGAAGCACTTAATAAGAAATTCACCTTTCAAAAAAAAAGCCATAGCCTAACTCCCAAATCCCAATATGGTTTCCTTTAGAGCCTAGGGTATCGTAGTGTCATTCATGGTGCCAAACCCACCAACCCAAAATGAAGAATGGCGCACCACTACAAGACTCGCCCCAAAGAAGCTCGCGACATATTTGCCAGCCCACGAAGTTTTTTTTTCTTTTTCTTTTTCTTTTAAAACCAACGACTAGTTGTGTTTTTTTTAATGTGTGTAATGACTATATAGCAAAAATGCACAAATTTACAAAAGTTTTACCCCAAAAAATTCTATAAATTTCTCATTTATTCTATCAATTATCACAAACTCTTCCAATTTAATCTCTACTTCAATAATACTTAATTTTCTTTCAACTATGGATCCAAACAATCCCAACAACTTCTCCACCTACGACCATTATGATGATTTTACAACCAACGGCTAGTTTGTGTTTTTTTTTTGAATGTGTGTACAACGTATGAACAATTTCTAGGTTTGTGTGATCAAGAAGCCGGTGGATCGGGATCGGGTATTAGAGGACGAGGCGATACATATCACGTGATCGAGAAGAAGCGGAACAACGTTTAATCGAAGACTATTTTGGTGAAGGTGACATTCCACCTGAGTATACGGAAGAGAAGTTTAGGCGGAGATATCGTATGAGTCCTACACTTTTTAATAAAATAGTCAAAGATATCTTAAGATATGATGTTCGACCTACTCCCGAGTACTTTAATTTTTTAGACAACGTTACGATGCTACCGGTCATTTAAGTATTGATCCTCTTTTGAAGTGCACATCCGCCATCCGCCAATTGGCACTGCGCCTGATGCGTTTGATGAATACTTGCAAATTGGTGAACGTTGTTCACGACAATGTTTAGAGAACTTTATTTCACCGGGTATAAACCCTTTACCCAAAAAAACAATGTTTAGAGAACTTTACTAAATGCATACATATTTTATACATTGAAAAGTATTTAAGAAAGCCCACTTCAACGGATGTTGAAAAAATATATGCATCGGACGAAAAAGAACATGGACTCACGGGAATGCTTGGGAGTAATGATTGTATGCATTGGGATTGGAAAAATTGTCCAAAGGCCTTACATGCTCAATTCAAAAGACATGATCATAAATACCCAACCCTAATGTTAGAAGGGGTTGCGGATCAAAAATTATGAATTTGGCATGCATATTTTGTTAGTTGTATTCGTGTAAAGGGATAAGCCCAAGTGAGTTGGCATTGAGTTGTTGCTAGACTTTAAGGGTAATTGTTATTTACCCTAAATAGATTAGTGTCACACATTATATATTCCATGTGTTGTACGTATGAAAGATGATCAATCAATAAACACATTATCCTTTAATATGGTATCAGGCCATAAGATCCACAAAACTTAAACTCTTCCTCTGCCGCTGGAGGTTCGGAGGGCTCCCTTTAAGCTGTAACCAAAATAAATCACAGCTTCTTTTAAATCTGTGATCTTTATGTTTTTCTAGGGAAAAACATGCCCCATTTATTTGGAAGGTTCTTTGAGGGTTGAAGTTTTAGAACCAACTTTCGTTTTATCATATTTTCTTTTGATGTTAATGCATGAGTTTATTGTTTGTTAATTAGTTGATTGTTCGTTCGGCTTTGTTACCAGTCGACTAAAGTTGACCGTTGGTACCAGTCCCTAAAGTCGACCGTTGGTACGGTTTTGTTACTAGTCGACTTAGCCGACCGTTGGTACCAGTCGACTAAAGTCGACCGTTGGTACGATTTTGTTACGAGTCGACTAAAGTTATATTTTTATTGTGTTAATGTCTTTTTTTTCTAGTTTACTACTCCAGTCTGAGCTTTCTCGATTTCGCCGCTCAGACTGCGAGGTAGTGTTAGTTGTATTCGTGTAAAGGGATAAGCCCAAGTGAGTTGGCATTGAGTTGTTGATTAGCTAGACTTTAAGGGTAATTGTTATTTACCCTAAATAGATTAGTGTCACACATTATATATTCCATGTGTTGTACGTATGAAAGATGATCAATCAATAAACACATCATCCTTTAATATATTTTGAGGTTCCGAGGGCAAAATAATGATCTTAATGTGTTATATGGTTCCTCGTTATTTGATGATGAATTTGCCGGTAAATCTCCAGAATGTCCATTTGTAGTAAACGGACATGCATACAAGAAACGTTACTATTTAGCCGACGAAATTTATCCAACATAGTTCGTATTTGTCAAAACGTTTAGTGTTGCAAGGTCTATTTTGAATTTTAAAAGAGTTCAAGAAAGTTCTAGAAAAGATATTGAACGAGCTTTCAGAGTCCTACAAGGTCGTTGGGGAATTATACTACAACCCGCACGTGCTTTTGAAATCAACGCCTTGAAAAAAATCATGTATTGTTGTATAATGTTACATAACTTGATATTGGAAGACGAAGAATTTCAAGTGAATTTTAGAGATTTGTTCGTTGATCCAAGTCCAAACATACCAGGGTCGAAAGATGTGATTTACATGTTAGAAAAAACAAAGAAATTCGAGATAGAAACTTGCATGACGATCTTCGAGTGGATCATTTATGGAGCCTTAATCAATAGTTCGTAATTTGTATTTCGTGTTTACGTGCTATTTTTTATTTTTATGTGCCTTTTTTTTAATTAATGTAATGTGTTTTTTTTCTAATTAATGAAGTTTATTTTAATTAATATTGTGTATGTTTATTTTATGTAAATGAAAAAAAAATGATAAAATAAAATGGAGAACGGCACCACATTTTCTGGTGCCAACGATAACGACACAAAATGTGATGACAAAAGGTTTTTGGTGTCATTCAGTGATTTGCTAACATGCTACTAGTTTTGAAGACTATCAGCACGAAAACTATGGCTCAACGATACCTAATGCTTTTACGCTAAACTTTGTATAGAATAACAATCATACAAAGGGGTGGTCTATTATAGTGTTGGTGAAATGAAACGCCTGTTTGTAGCCTTTCTAATGCTTCAATAGCCTGATGCATACAGAATACATGATAAAAGTATGACAAATGGCATAAATACATACAATATACTCCCTCCGTCCCAAATTATAAGTTTATTTTGACTTTTTCAAAATCTTTTTATTTCAACTTTGACCTTAAATATTTTTTTTCGTGTTATATAATACTTGATGAAAAATATATCAATAAAAAATGCATTTAAAACACAAGTCTATTTATATATTTTGCATCAAGTATTATATAACACGAAAAAAAATATTTAAAGTCAAAGTTGAAATAAAAAGACTGTAAAAAAGTCAAAATAAACTTATAATTTGGGACAGAGGGAGTAATAAGATAACGTTGCATCTTTAGAAATTCAATATATACAATCAACAGATGTATCTGAGTAAACTAGAGGTGACAATTAGTGCTCAAATTAAAAAAAATTGGCTAATTTGAGCAAATTTTTATAGATGTAGGCACATTTAGCCCTTTTTTTTTTGTTTTTTTTTTTAAATAGGCATATATTGCCCATTTAAAAATTAAATGGGCACAAAGGCACATATTTTCTATCAATTTGAGAACATTACAATTGTTTTTAAAGAAAAACTTATAAATATAATATACTAGCCTATAAACCCGTGATAAATCACGGGTGGCTTATAAAAAGTTAGAAAATATAGAGTAAAAAAGCTAACAAATATTATTGCCAAACAATATTGTGCAGTCTTATAAAAGAAGTAAAGTCTCATAAAAGAAGCAAGAGAACGTTTAGTTTGTGCTAAGTAACAAAGAATAATAAACCAAGTAACAAAGAACAGATAATGTGAAACATAAGTTTTTTTTATAAGAGGGCTGAAATAAAAAGAGCTATTTAGTTTTACGACGGATCAAATCTTTTGTACCACTCCATGGTAAATAACATTGAAATTATTGTTTGAAACTCTACCATCCCTGTTGTATATCTAAACCTTCGAGCCTTCCTCACTTTTACTCTAGACAAAGCGACATGAAGCTAACCATGGAAAAACATATAGCTAATTAAAATTGACGTCGATTAATCTTCAATGGAAGCCTCTTGTCTGAAGTACTGAGTTTCAATCGTGGGATGATTGTGGTGTGACCAACATTTGTTCATGGTTAGGTATTCACGAAATTTGTTCCTGTTATTATATCAGTAACATTAGTCAACTTTGAAAGCATAAGTATTTTCAAGGAGTTTGTGAAAGTCTTGGGGGAGAATGTCCATGTCACCCTTCTAGCAATTTTGATGAATGGAATAAATATTTACAACCGATACTTATATAACTAATAAACACAAATTCAACCCTTTAGGTTTTATGTCATACATTCCCCACTTCATGCACAAGTTCAGTTGCACTCTTGTTAAGTATCGGGTGTGATTGTCTGTCAAACAAAGTGAGTGAAACTAAGGTTGTTACATGGAGCATACATGTAATTTAAATATAGTTAACAACTTACTTATACTCGACGTTAGTAGCTTGACTACACTCCTTGTTGGTACACATGGATAGAAACATCTTTTTAACAACCACACCGTACTAATCTTTCTCGGACACACTCTGTTGTTTGGCACAATGGTTACATTTTACACAAGCGAGATACCACAAATCAGATTCACGCTCAATCTTCTTAACACTTCCAATGTACTTTTAAACACTAAATTAATTTCCATAAGCGTATAATAATTTTCTTGATTCAACAGTCATCTTGCATTGGTGTTAACTCCTTTGATCATGTTAGTTTTGGTAACCATGAGGGGCATTTTTAAGTGATAGAATACAAAGGAGATGTAAACGATGGAATGAAAATTGTCAATGTGTCATACCTCATGCGTATGAATTTATAGGATTGAGGCACAATGTGTGATGATATGATCAAACCATGTTTTTTCAAAAAATAAATTAAAACATAATTACAAAGATTCCAACCAAAACTTGTTAGCAGGATGTTATTCATGTATTAGGCAATAAAGTGTGATATAAATTAGGCAAGTATACAAGTTGTTACACCTTTATAAGAAGATCCGACAACTATGATAGGAGGTAACAACTGTAAATTGGCCTAACGATATATGAAAAAAAAAAAAAAAAAAAAAAAAAAAAAAAAAAAAAAAAAAGTGAACCATAACCAATTTATGCACAAAACAATTGAATAATTCGATTTATATTTGTGAGATTCAAAATCAGTTGAACAAAATACTTAGATCCCTAAATATAAATTGACGATCGGCCTACCTAAATTTAAATTGAACCATGAGTTTTAGGAAGACAAACTTCAAGTAACATATGCTTGAACAACCTTTAATTCTTTCATAATAATTGTGACTTATAACAATTGATGAGATAATGGTACCCATAAAAAACCCAAACCGTGAAACTGAAGTAAAAAAACTTATTAAGTAAACATACTTCGTACAAATGTGAAATTAGGAAAGCTTGGAGGTGAAAGAAAAACATAACCATTTAATTTTAACCTTGCAATGGAGAAAAAATATGGCAACTTTGAATTTAGAGATTAGGTAACCTTGCATAATTGTGGGTACAAAATGATTGAAAAAAACTCCACTATATGGCTGTACAAATTAAGTTATTATAGATGAGGTGGAATTGTTGAAGTGGCATTAATGACATGGATGGAGTGCTAACATGGATTAAATGATGTGGCAGGTTTTTTTGTTTATTATATATATATATATATATATATATATATATATATATATATATATATATATATATAGATTCTAGATCAAATGAGATCACAGTTAAAGTTGTTAAAATGAGATCCAACTAAAATTTGAAAAGTGACACATTCCTTACAACAAAAACAAAATTTTTATTAAATACAACTAAAATTGTTAAAGTTTCGATAGATTCTTTTTAAAATTTACGAAACCTAGATGATACACTTTGATTAGAAGTGTAATGTGTATCAGGTTTTTGTATGTGTATCAGGTTTTGAAATATTTATTAGTGTAATGTGTATCAGGTGTATCACTAATCAAAACTCATGTATCATTTGGTTATTAGTTGCTAAAATGTTAATTTGTATTAAAATATAATTTTTTTTGTGTATTATTACTAAAATTGTTATTTATAAATGTTTCAGTGGTTTTTTAGACTTGATCTTATTTTTACAACTTTAAGTTTGATCTCACGTTAACTCATCCCTATATATATATATATATATATATATATATATATATATATGAGGATAGTGAATATGAGGCTGTCTCACATCTAAGCTTACATGCGAAACCATAAAAAATTACATCGTTTTAACAAGAAAAACATCAAATCTTCTCCATTTGTATCATATCTTTCACTATATTAGTGTTTTCCATTGATTTCATCACAACATCACTTATGTTAGGTTCACGTTGATACATGCGTAATCTACATCATATTGTTAGGTGTTTTCAATTACTAACAAATTGGTTATAGATTCAACAATGGTTTGATTTAATTCACCATTAAAATGCATTCCACTATGCATATATTAGTTCCACTACTAAAATTTTAAAAAAATAATAATCAAAATGACTTATTTTTTAGTGATTTTTGATGATTTCGCATGTAAGCTTAGATGTGAGACAGCCCCATATTCACTTTTCCCTATATATATATATATATATATATATATATATATATATATATATATATATATATATATATATATATATATATATTTATTTTTTAAATATAAATAAGGTGTTACGGTTTGAGGAATTTATTTCGTCATTTTGAGTCTTTTCTAAAGCGATTCGTATAACATGCGCCCGTTTGGCCTGTAGCCCGTGCCCGCCCGTCTTGCCACCACTATGTGTAACCAAAACCCAACAAAAATTACCGTAATCCAGTCACTCCTGAAGCTAGTGTGATGAATTTCAAACTGAAACAAAACCCCAAAAGGCTGCATGTTCAAACACTTGCATGCACAACACAACCCCGTTGAGCATTGGTATCCAGTTTTATGTTGTGAACACTAGTCTTGTTTTTCCAGGAAATCCCCAATGAGCAATTTTTCTTCGACTTTTCATCCGCCAACATAGTTTCCTCTTGCCTGGCTTTTCTTGTCCCCTTTATCATGTTCATTTTAATGCCATGCTACATTTCCTATCTTACGCTTTTTATTCTTTCACAGTTGCACATTTTCTTTTGAAATGACACACGGGTGAGGTTTCTTGATTGTGGATGATTCATATACCGGAACACATAATTGTAAACAGGAACTATGATGTATTCTACTTAAAAAAAGAAGAAAAAAAAATCAAAAAATCAAAAAATCATTAAGGATTCGAGATGTAAGTATGTAAATCTATATTTATTATTTCTCCATTAGTCATCATCAAAAAATATTAGTTATACTGATTATGGTCCATAAGCCATAAAAATGCTCCATCATAACCATATTTAGACTTTTTTTTTTTTATATAAAAAAACTGCTGTAATTGAAAATGGTTAGAGCACCAAAGTGTCTTTAGTTTATTCGAATGGGATCAAGTTTCTAAAAAATGAGCATTATCTTATGTTATTGTTTATTTATTTGGCAAGTTACTGATTCCTCCATTTTCCCTATCTCCACCGTTATCTATCCTCCTGAACCAAAAAACGGATCTTATTCTCATCATTTGGTATCATTTTCTCTATTTCCCCCACCTCTCACGTTGATTTATAAATCGTTAAAACTCAAAAATGAAACCGATATTGCACAGCAAATTGACGAATGAACTTGGATGCAAGCCAAGCAGGTATGACCATAGAGGCAATAGTTGTGGTAGAGTCAATAGCAAAGTAGAAGACAAGATTATCATACCCGTACGAGTTAGATTGACTCGAAACAAGTTATTCACAAGTTGTGATCTAAATCAAGTCTACTCGTATATATACCTAAAACACAACTTGCCAGTTATTGACAGACTCACTCTTTTCTGCTATCGAATCCCCAGCATATTCAGCCTCCACGACCACGTCCCCTTGATCTACATCACACACCATCCCCCATTTCAAAATGTTATCTCGTCTTAGTTTACGAGTCTTAAACAAAGATGAACCGGCAAAGTGGTTAGAAAATAGGGAAAATAACATTTGGTGCAATAAGCATGTTTTAATTTTATAATAAGTCATTAATGAGATAGGGACATGGAAGAAGTAATAACTAGTGATAAGCGAAACATGAAACGTGAAGCTGAATTATGACGTAGTTAGATAAGAGTAATGAGTTTGTATTTCGCTTTTTACAGATTTTAATTTTATTTTCATTTTTTCAACTTATTATTGTTGACTTGATTAGAGAAATTATTTTTTGAAAACCTCAACAAGTTTGATTAGTTAAAGGGAAAAATGAATAAAAACTTGTTTTTATTAAGCAAATCCATCAAGGCTATATGGTTTGCATTACCCTACGAGTAACTCATCAAATGACCAACTCTATTACTCTCTTAAATAATAAAGAGAACGCTTAAATAACTGGAACGCTAAGAAAACACTCGGCGATTGCATTTCAGTTGCATTTCTGGGCTACAACTCGGAGGTTATAGCCCCGAAAATCTTAATATCTAGTGAAATTTAAGCTTTACTTGAAGGTAGGTGCAAAGAAATCAGCATCAACAAAATGAAAGTTGTCAACAGTACTTACATGTTATCATTCAGAGATCAAGCGTAAGCCATCATATGCAAATACGTTGCACCACGCCTTTTTCAGCCTGTTGTTGATGTTTGTCAACATTGATTTGGAGCACCTCATCCAATGATACGTCGAGTTGGGGATGAACATTGGTACCGGATAAAACGGGACTACATTAGAAAACCGTACCGGTACTGACCCGTACCGGTACCGGTTCATGATACCCAGTACGGTACCGGGACTATGTCCAAATTAAGATCCCTCGGTCATAAAAAAAATACTAACTTTTAACATTGGAAGAAAATAACACATCCTAAACCTACAATACCTACTGTTAGATGTCTTTAACGTTGGAACTAAAAATGTCACTTAAATCTTATGCAACTATCTATGCTGTTAAAGTTGTCATTGGCGTCTTAGATAGCAATATAGTAACTATATTGAAGATTTTTGACGTTGATGTATAGATAAGACCAATTCAAATAAAGTATACTTGATTGCTCAAAATCTTAACTATCATCAGTAAGACTATGGAATATGCATATCTTACCACGTTGTTCAGGTCTATATATCCAGAGTAAACCAGTTGATAAGGCAAATGCTCTGTACCATACAAAGAAAAGAAGACAATAAAACTTGGTGTATGTATGTGTTAATATAACACTAACCTACTGTTAATTATATAATACAATCTTTAAACATTGGAACACTGACTTGTGTATAACTAAACCGGTGTTGGACATGTATGGTAATGGTTTAACCGAACGAGGTACCAGAACCGGTACCGGTACCGGAGAGGCTCTTGGTTTCGGGAATGGTACCACAGTTTTGGCCGGGAATAAAAACAATATCACCTAAACGGTACGAGTTCAGTACGGTACCAGTCCCATGCTCATCCCTACGTCTGAACGTTATACTCTTGCTGCAGCAATATATAGAGCATTTGACTCGACATAACTTGAACAGAGTTCAATCAACCAAAAAGAGAGTGTTGGCTGGATTTTCAAAAAGGTAAATTTCACAAGGTTAGAGAAACAAAGTACTCAATGAGTATTTAATCTTACCTAAGAGCCAAAAAAACAAAGATAGTGTCCTCACTGACCATTAATATTTCCTCCATTTTCCCCATCTATACAGTGACTTATCTTCCTCGAAACTAAAGAACAAGATCGAAAGAGCAATACGAGATCAAGTGGGATGCAAGTTCATTGCAAAGAAGGTTTGAGCTCACACTGTACGAGTTACGAATTAACTCAACTCAAAACAATTCAATCACTATGAGGTAAATCTTACATGAGCCACAAGCCCACAACTGACCAACTCATTCCAAATCAAATCAAATTTTCAAACTCATACTTGCCTTAATTCAAGACATCATTATTTGAAATGGATCCAACGTAGATTAATTATGGTCCGCGACCTTTCAATCTGCATCCCACTCAACCTCTCATCTACACATGTTCTCTCAATTCAGACCAAGGTTTAGAGAGTGATAAATCAATGAAGTAATGTAAAAACTGGTAACGAGAGCATGATCTTGTTTTTTGGTGCAAGAGCCGGCTAATCGATGATTGAGAAGATGAGGAACTAATAACCTGTGATAAGTGTTTGATGCATTCAAATGAAATGGAAAAACTTACTTTTTCAAACATAAATAAAAGACACCAACTTTGCAATTACCTTTTCAAATCAAATAAACTACCATGAATGCCATGTGAGCTGTCTTTCAAATTCCCTTATGAAAATGTCAATTCTCTAACTCAAACAGAACACTATGGTTAGCAAAAAGTTACCCCGTAGCATCGGGTAGGGGTGTTACGCTCTACATCCTACCTCCCACATACCCCGCTTCGGGGGGATTGGGTATTGTTGTTGTTTAAACAAATTATGCCCCGAAAGCAATTGTTATTAGAAATCTGACAAATCTCAAAATTTCGTTTAATACAAATAAATGCATATGTGTGCATCAAATGAGGTGGTGCACAATGTTTATCACTAAATCTTAAGATGTGCCCTAATGCCTTCAAAATATGGAAAATTTCAAAGAAACCCGAAAAAAGAAAGTTTTGCCCAAATTGACATTAGGGCGCAATCAAGAAAGCTACTTGAAATAACAAAATCAAGAAATCTACCCAATTAAGCAACACTATCAATATACCAATTATTTAATGAAATTTTCAGGTACAAATGAAATAAAAAGTACATTAGTTTAATGTTAATGTAACAAATGCAAAGTCATGGTGATCAAACCTAAAACCTGATGCTCTTAGAGGTTATGGTTACCAATGACCTAGGACATCGTTTTTTTTTTTTTTTCTTTTGTATTCAAAACACAAACATCAAACTAAATCAAACTACATCCCACTGAAACTTGATAATTTCATCAAATAAAAAGACATGAGAATAACCAAAACTTTAAATTGTAAGTAGAATATATGCTTACTAAAAGGGTATAGGTGCAAAGAAAAAAGCATCAGCAACCTATGTATGTTGTCAACAGTACTTACCTGTAATTATTATTCAGAGATCAAGTGTAAGCCATCATATGCAAATTTAATACCTTGCACCATACACCCTTTTTTTCAGCCATACAATTAGTAAAAAATATTCAAAGAAGGTTTTTGTTGTTGCAAATAATCATTTTAAAATTGTTTTTTTACTCATACGTGTATTATAAGAGAAAGACATAACTAGAGCAGCATACTTCAAAATGTGATTGCAGATTCATAAAACAAAAAAAACAGATTAAGAACTAATCAATAAGGTGTATTGGGTAATGGAAAAATGGGTACAGGAGAAACGGCTGATGGGTTAGTAAAATGAAACCCTAGCGAGTGTTGTGGCTTTATAAGCTTTTGGGGGTGTTTGGGTAGGAACACAAAAAAGAAGGGACGAAATGAAATAAAATAGCTAAAGTATTTTATTTTCATCCGAAAATTATCCGAATTGATTTTAGGGAAAAAATCATTAAATAGTAACGAAGTTTTATTAGTGTTCCAATTTAGTCACTCATACTTTTTTTGGTGAAGTTTAACCACTCAAGTTTTACAAGTGTTCTATTTTTATGTAACTTTTATGTTTGAGTGACCAAAACGGAACAGTTCTCAAACTTCGTTATTATTTGGTGACTTATATTTTTCTTAAGTGTGCATAAGTTGGTTGTACATCGAGTTAGTTGAGATTAGTGATTTGCAGGGGGTGGGTGGTTATTATCAAGGTACAACCAAACAATGCACTTATTTTAAACATTTACACAACAATGGAACACTTTTTAAACTTGAATGGTTTTTGTGGTTAATATAAAGTTCGAGTGAGTGAATTGTAACAGTGATGAAACTTGGTTACTATTAGGCAACATTTTTCCTTGATTTTAAAGTAAACTACAACGTTCGTCCTTGTGGTTTACGTTGACCGACATGTTTTGTCCTTTGATAAAAAAAAATGCACCATTTATCCCTAAATGCAAAACGTTATGTATCGTTAGTCTTTTTTTTTAACGGCCCTCACTAACACATGTTAAGTTAACTCACGTGAGGGTATACTAGTAAACTTTTGTCTTTATCCCCACTCAGCAAAAAAACAAATTTTTCTCTTCCTTTGACTATTGTTTCTTCCTCGTTTTTCGTTCACACCACATGGTCATCACCATCATCACAATAATTCTTGCCCAGTATCTTTAAAAAAAATCTATACAAACAATAAATCTTCACTTTATTTAATGCTATATACATTTAAAAAAAAAAGTGTACAATAGTTACTTTATTCTTTCCCCAATATCTTAAACAAATATATAACACAAACATCACACAAATCACAAGAAAATACATTGTTTCTTGTTTGTCTCACTAGAAACCACAACAAACCACTCTTGTTTCTTTTCCTTGTTCTAATCTCATACTAAAACAACCACAAAGAAATGTGTTGCTTTCTTCCACACGAGTTACAAACCAACTTTTCTTGTATATATTCCAAAATCGAACAACACAAGCACCCCTTTTAGTTTTTCTTTTCGAAATGAATATAAATAGCATTGTTTGGTATTCGATTTGTAATCCTGAAAAAGAAATAACTTTTGAATCTTGCGGGTTTTCGAAACAGGTAGGTATTTTGAGATGAGATATAGTAATGATTGATTCAAAACACTGTTTCTTTTAGTTATGATTTCTTGACCTTTTTATGCGTGTTTTGGGTTGACTTGTGTTTTGAGATGAGATATCGTAAAAATTGATGATGGGTTTTGTATTCGAACTTCAAAATCTGATAAGAATCTTAATAATTTCTTTTTGACCTGAGATCTTTTTTTTATTGTTTGATTGAAGTTGTTGTTAATTGCTGTAAACGAGATGGGGTGGTAAGTTGTTGTTGGCTGATGTGATGTTAAATGAAGTTGTAGATGTTGATTGTTAAGTTTATGGGTTGATGGATTTTTAGGGTGGTTGTAGGTAGATTTTAATCTATGACGGTCAGCAGCGGTTGGAGAAATATAAATATATGGATTTTAGGGTGGTCAACTGTCAACACTAAGGGTGTGTTTACTTTTCTAAAAAAGGTCTTACTAGCCCTCTTACTCTTACCAGTAAGAGGAGGGCAGACGTTTTGCTTGTTTGTTTTTTTCTTTTGAGTCAGACCCTGTTAGACATATAACATCTTACTCAGTAAGAGGTGGGGGACTTGTCTTACTGCCTCTTACTCGATAATAGATTGAAGACTTGTATTAATATAATATATTTGATGGTTTATTAACTATGTTATATTTATGATAAAAAGCCTTGTTTCATATTTAAATAAGTTACTTATTATCGCATTGCGTTGGTTTAATAAATAAATTGCAGAAACGAACACTTAAAATCATCCGACATCAATTATACAAAAACAAACAACATTATTTGCGTTCAGATTTAGACTTTCTAGCCACCTCTTACTGGTAAGATATGGTAGTCAGATTCAGACCTAAAATATCTTAATGAAACAAACACACCCTAAACTCACCAGTCCGTTTTTTTTCCCTCCTTCTAGTTACTGGTTAAAAACCAATATAATGAATATGAGTATCAGGTTTGATGAAGGTGGCCAGAGGTGGTGAGAATGGTGGTGGTGGGTAAAGATAAAAATGGTGGATTTTGAATTTTTGATAACTTGAAGAAGAAGATGATTTATTAAAGAACGAAGAAATTAAATGTTGGTGATGGACCACATAAGAATGTTTTTATTTGTTTGTGTTTAAAATAAATATAGTAAATTTACCATTGTACCCTCATTTGAGTATTAAGAATAATGACTTAACGGTCGTTAAAGAAGACCGTTATAGGGAGGGACTAACGGTACATAACGTTTTGCATTTATGGATGGATGATGCATTTTTTTTTATCAAAGGACGAAACTTGTAGGTCAACGCAAACTACAAGGACGAACGGTGTAGTTTACTCTTGATTTTATATAACATTTCGTGAAAGGATAATCCTAGAATCTTTTTAAAATATAATATTTCATATGGGACGGTATTCTTAGCCCATTAGTTGCGTTTTCAATTTGCCTACAAAAGCGGTCTTAACCCAAGATGCGTTTTCCTATTGATATTGAGTTAATTATACAATCGAACCACGTGTCTTCAAGATTCGTTTACGCAGGACCAGCCGACCAGATGTCTTTCTTGATAGATTCGCACCGCCTTTTGCACCGCCTGACTGAAACTTTCCCACTCACTACAACCTTTTGTCTTCCCAAACATTCCGGTGCTGAGATCAATTCGGGTTTATCTAGACTCGTTGTGTTTGATACCGCTAACGCACTTTCATCAGCTTCCCAAACTCATCTGCCAAACGCTTTACAATCAGGTAACCTAATTCTTAAATTAAAAATCTCTTTACATTCTTTTTTATTGATGTAATTTGATTTTGACTTTTGTTTGTTTCGATTTATACTTTTGTCAGGTTTTAATAATATAATTGATTTTTTGGTTCGGTTGTTGGTGAATCGAGAATATGTCTCAAAATCCCATACAAATTCTTCTTCAACACCGATCTGGAATACTTGAGATGCAGGAACACCACAAAACGAAAGTATGCTACATCTCTAACTCTAATCCCTGCTGCAGAATACCCACATCTAGCAATTGAAGAAAATGCAACAAGTATATACATCTATGCAGTAGTGCCCTACAACAAAGATGCACAATTCAGAATCCATCACTAGCATGACATGCGTAGACACTTCTACAAAAGCAAGATGGTGGAAAAGACGAAAGAAGATGTATATAGCTCACTCAAGATTGTTTCCATACGTCAGATAGAGACTGAAGAAGAATATGGGTAAGCTTGTATGAAAAGGATCGTTGTAAAAAGACAAGATGAAAAGGAATACACGTTCACGGAAGCAGCTTTTCCAGACTTGATTTTGAATGATATTGAAGCCATGTATCTACTCAAAGTTCATGATGCGCGTATAACGCGTTCGGGGTCAAAGGAACTTTCCTTTCGTCGAGCAAGTTTTTCAACACCCTAGGCAGTGAACCTAATCGTTGTAGTGTAGTATTGGGTAAGCCTCGGGTATTGATATCGTTCTCTAGGGGAATAGGAATGCTAGTGAGAGGTGTACTACGCTAAGGTTGAGGTTGAGGAAGATTATTTTTTATCTTTTTTGTTAGGAATTAGAAATTCCATAGTGAAGTGTCGGTCACCCCAACTATTATCTATCATAAGTTAGCTCATAGACATATCGTTATTTACATGTTTGTTAGTTAGTTATTAGCTTAGTTTAGCGTAGTGTAACACCGTGGAGGAAGGACGGGTCTTTACCCACTGTATACCTGATCCACAGGCCGTCAGGAGGTCGTGTAGTCTGTAAGTATAAATACCCCTTCCATCCTTGGAAGGGGTGTTGCTTCTTGGAATCTAACCTTTCATAATCTGTTAAACAACTCTCTTTCAAGAAACATCCTCTCTACTCTCTTCATCTCTCTAATGGCTTTCTTATATCATCATGATCCTAGACCACCCGAGTCATCAAACAACATAATATTCACGATCCTACAATTGGTACCAGAGCCAAGGTTTTGTTGTTTTGATGATTTGTATGTTTTTTTTTGTTCGTATATGCGGTTTGATGTGGTTATGCTTGTGTTGAATCTGATTTTGTTGGGTGTTAAAACTGTTTGAACATGGTCACTTTTATGATTGATATATGGTTCTTAATTGGTCGTACTATACTGGATAAGTCTTAAGCAGATTTGGTTTTTAATGATATTGAAAATTTCTGAGTTTGTCCATCCAGGTCTTGTTATAAGCGAGTTGTCAATGTTATGTCCAGATTAGTTTTTTTTCTTATGCGAGTTGTCTTTTCCTGTCCAGATTCAAAGTCTATGAAGCGAGTTGTGGTTTTTTTGTTTTTTGACTTTTGAGTCAAAAATATTTAAAGCGACTTGTGGAAGCGAGTTGTGGTTTTTTTTTGTGACTTTTGAGTCAAAATTATTTAAAGGCGACTTGTCTGAATCACTGGTATGCGAGTTGTGTCAAAAAATAAATAAATAAAAAAATCTAAAGCGAGTTGTGTTTTCTTTTCTTCTTGTCTTTTGAGTCAAAAAGGTCAAAAGCGAGTTGAGTTGAAGCGACTTATCAAACTGATTATGAAAGCGAGTTGTCTAAAACTTAAAAGCATCTCATGTGATTTGAGAAAGAAATGGAATGAAGCGACTTGACTTTTAAAAATGGTTTGTAATCAGTTTGATAGTGACTCATGAAGACTACCTGCTTATCACAAGATCTATGCAAGACGACTCTACATACATCATCAAATACATCTAATCAATTAACTACATACATCTACAAAAATCAAAAACCGATCTCAGATCCATCTCACCACATCCAATTTCAAGATTCTCGAACATAAAAGAAGAATACAAAAGATCTCAGTTTCTTTATTTCTTTCGTTTCTATCAATGAAACATCAACCTTAAAGGTCAAATCAGTAGAAAGAAATAAGAATCATCATTGATCCTTACTTGTTGAAGACTTAGCTCCATGATATATATCCGAAATCTAATAGAAAAGAAACCATAACAAAACTGTTAAGATTTCTTTCCTTCGTTCGTTGGTATAAAGTAACTCTAGCACAACAAAATATAAAACGTTTTTGGACCTCAGATTTATAAAACTCTTGCATAGATCACTTACGATCTTATGAGTTTTATATGTTTTCATCACATATCTATTACTATTTCTCACTTGACATAGTTTTGTTGTTTGAAAATAAAAAATAAGATTAAAACAATATGGTTTTATCTATTTATCTTTCGGTCAAGTAAATCAAACAAAAATGTAAAAAAGATCTTCAAATGCTAATATCCGAAACCATGAAGTGAGATTAACAATTCATTTTAATTCATTTTTTCATTCGTTCATTAAAACTAAACTGAAACAAGATCAATGGACTAATTCGTTATACCTACCCGAGATTTTTATGAGAGATTGAAGTCGGAATCAACATCATGTCCTTAAAGCCGATTCAAGAGCCTCAAGCCATCCCTGTGGCGAGCTCGTGATGGTAATAAAGATGATACAATCTTGATGTGTGTAATGATGAGGAGCGTTTTTTTTGTATGTTAAAGTGGGGGCTGATTATCTTGAGAGTTTTTAGGGTTTGGAGGCTGATTGTTTTTGTGAGAGAAAGCAGATTTGTTGTTGGAGGATTATTAGGGTTCGGATAGAGGGTGTGTGATGTGTGTTAAATACTCGAGTAATTAGGGTAAAGGTGTTGAATAAATCGGGCCTTTGAGGGTATTAACAGTTTTTGGACTTGGGCCGCATGTGGATTTGGACAGGTTGTGATTTCTATTATTGGACTGGACCGAATTTGTGAGGAGTAAAAATATTGGATCTGAATGGTGATGTTAATATTTGTGAAAATATTATGAATGGTAATGTTAATATTTGTGGTAAAAATATCCGAATGGGAGTAAAAATATTATGAATTTGTGGGGTGTAAATATATTGAAACGGATATGGATCGGGTATCAAGCGGTATTTATTCATGGGTCGATTACACTTACTTGGAGATTTGAGCTTCAATTTGGGAAATAATTAATCTTATGAATCGAATATTATTGGGATGCGATTTGTAATCTGTTGGTTGATACTTTGGTATATTATTTTTCACGGAAAATATTATGTCACGACTTGAATTGATGGTTGAACAAAGTTGACTAAGGGGTTGTATGGACGGTATTTCCTATTTGAATTTGCAGTGAGATTCTCCCGGCGCGTTTACTTATTTCGTCTTCTTTCTTTCTACCCTTCCGCGAAGATGACTTGTGTGGGTGTTTATTGAGTGTGATAAAGACTTGGCTATTTAGTTACGGTTGTGATTCTTTCTCGCTTAACCCACAACGTAACTATCACTTTGGTGTCTCACGCAGTTGAGGATACGTCAAGAGGTTTTGTACATTGGGTACACCGTTTCTTCTTCACAAGGATTAGTACAAGCTTAAGTAACAAATCTGAGGAATTTTACGTCATGTTCAAGTTTGATATATCGGGTTTACTTCTTCATGTGGTCACTACAATAGCCGTCAGAATACGTGAATGATGTGTTTACCAATGGATTGATTGGTTGAGATGTGATCAACAATTCTCATGATATATTTGACGCCACTGAATGTCAATGATACTTCACAGTCTAAGCAAAATCTTTCAAGAATCTTCAACGTCAGTCATGATCTTTCAAGATGTTTGCTTATGACAAGAACTTTTCGTGCAAATGGTCGTACAAGTTAATGATGCTTCCGAAAGTTCGAAACCATCATGGGGGAGAATCGTGTACTTTGATGTTTTACGGTCAATCTCAGGGGGAAGTAGTGTATACTACTCGAATTAGTATGGTTTGTGAAGTTGTCTACATATGGGTAAAGAATTGTTGATGATGTTGTTGATGTTGGATAATGAACCGTTGATGAACCGCTGCATGTTCCCCTAAAACAGATATTCACCGAAACCAAAGTTTTCATAACACATTCAAGCTGACATTGTTTACGGTTCTGTCTTGATTTTGTAAAATCCCGCGAAAAAACCTATTTCTCAATTTAAATCATAGACTTGTAAAATCCCGTGACAATGGAAACATCCTGGTAATTGTAAAGTGCATTTCCGGATCTATCTTACGGTTTATTCTTGGTTTTGTAAAATCCCGCGAAAGAAACTATTTCTCGGTTTAAACCATAGAATTGTAAAATCCCGTGATGATGGAACCATCATGGAGAAAGAAAAGTGTATTTCGAGGTCTTATCTGATGTTGGTGCTACAATTTCTGCTTCGAAGAAGGGATAAAAGGGTGTACTTCATGATTTGGATGATTGTTTGGATTTTCTTCATGGCAGTTTGGTTATTTCAAAGTTTTACGGGGTTTTGTGCTCTTAACCATGGTTGGGATGAAAACCATTATCATAGTTCACTTAAAACGTCAAAGGAGGCTAGATTTGAGCGTTTAACCAGAAGATGTGACAACGGGGTTAATTCACTATTATTTATTTGAGGTTGAAGTGAAATATCACGGGCGAGTGTACTTAGTATCTGAAGGTATCGGGGATGGTTGGATGAAGATTCTTCAAGATCCTTGTTCGAGCTTTATATAAAAAACGAAGACTTGGAAATCTAGTTATTATTGGGTGACTTTTTCCTTTTCTTTTACCACTTGGGGGAATCGGGCTCTTACCACCACAAAATAACTATCACTTTAAGGAGTTACATTGTAGTGCTCAGTGTCACATTCAATTGTGGATTTTCAAGAGGTGATGTACGTCTTATACTTGATGGTTGGTTGGTTGAAGAGTATAGACTATAGAGTATTTAGAGAGTACTTAGAGATGCTAATGGAAATCGGCATCGCTCTTAGTTACATATGTGCAAGTTTAAGTCACGAGTTCGAGTTAGTTTACTTCAGGGTCAAATTCATCATACTGGGTTTTCTCCATCAGCTGTCACGACAAAGAGCCTACTGAATGATAATGGGGTTGATTACAAGTTTTCCAAGAGAGATTGAAAAGAGAGAGATTATGACGTTTGAACACAACAGTTCAAGCCTCGTACTCTAAAGAAAAGAAATGTGTACGTTTCAGTGAGCATTATCTTTGAAAGAAGAGAAATCTTCTTATGACGTTTGAACACAACAGTTTAAGCCTCGTTCTCTAAAGAAAAGAAAAGTGTACGTTTCAGTGCGCTTTATCTTTGGAAGAAGAGAAATCTTCTTATTTATGACCATTCTCATCAACATGCTTCATGCTTTTTCCATGCGCTTCAGTCATCAAGTGAACCAGACTACTGTTGATTGTTCTCTTTTTCCACTTGCTCAATTATAATGACGATGGCGACATCATATGCAACCTTTAGGGGGAGACGTGTGAAGAGACTACATTTTAAGGATATTCACTTGTTCATTCAATAATGGCAACTCCGTATGCAATTCTTGAGGGGGAGAAGAAGTGTGAATTTACTGCATGGTTGATTGATTTCTAAGAACAAATGGTCAAACGACTCCAAACTCATGTAAGAACCGAGCTTCTTCTTATCGGGTCATCTTTACATGGAGTTTCTTTTTAAGAGCCGTTGGTTGACATCTTCATACGGACTGATGAGTTTAATGACAAAGTGCTTCTAGTTGTTGGGCTGATTTCTTTGATGAACATCTTTCTGTTCTTGTTTGATTGGGAGGGATTTTAGTTAAGGGGAATTGCTATTTCAAAGTTAACGGGAATGCATTTGGTGAGTTGAAGATGTTGACTTTCTATTCCCCAATTGGACAATCTTGAAGAAGGTCGAGTCTACAGTCGGTTCTACATTCTCTGCTACATGTTAGAAGACTAAAGACGAGTTGTATTTGATTATCTAAAGACTTCTTCTTAATCTGGGTATTTATCAAACAGATTGTCGGTTTAGGGTAGAGCACTATTGGGGGAGAGTGTAATGTCAGATTTAATCCCCAATTATACTTGCTCACATTCTTCAGCAAGTTGATTCTCACAGATACATCTGAGCTAATGACGTTCTTCTCAAAAGACTTTGAGTTTATGGGCTTACAATGTGTTGCTGATTATGAAGTATCAAAACCAGCAAGGGGGAAGGAGACAAGCATCTAAACGCGAGTAAACTTGATGAACTTAATACTTCTAAGTGATTGAAGAAATCCCGGGAAGACAAATGTCATTACCGCAGAGAAACTCAAGGTTTGACTCATGGCGTTTAGTGTTCTTATTCCAACTATGTGGGGGAAGATATGGAAGAGTTAGTTTCTGAAGATAAAACAGGTACACAAGTGTGTGATGATTTTGATGCTATCGCAATCATCAGGGGAGAGAGATTGTGTACATTGGGGACGCTCAGCTGTTTCACTTGAGTGCTTAATCAGTGATTCAGAGATATAATCACTTATTCCGGAGTTGACATCCGCAGAGATAGTCCTCTGCAGAGATAATCAGTGATTCGGCCTGCTTCTTCAATGTTATCGGTTATTCTCTCTTTGGGCATTCGGGTACTTCGGGTTCTTGAGCTTCATACACTTTCTTCAGGGGGAGAGAAAAGTATACATCGGGGTTATTCTTTGGATATCGGACTTAATCTGCTACTTCGATGTTATAAGTTTCTCTGTCTTTGGGTATATGTGTATTCGGGTTCTTGAGCTTTTACCAAGAGGTTGACTACATCAATTCAACTACTTGATGGAATTGTTCTCTTGACACCTTTTGGAATGGATTGCTTCAGACTTCAGTGGTTATGAAATTTGAGAAGATTATTTATGAGTGGGATGATACGTTGCTGTTCTTGTTGATGATATAACCCCAGATGGAGAATCTTCGATCTTTCTTAAAAGGAGCAGCAAACTCGATGATAATGGTGTGCTTCTTTGTGCATCTGGCTATGGCAAGCTTGAAAAAGAGCTTCGAATCTACTCATCTAATGGATTTTCGGTTTGGGGGGAAGCTGCTAAAGTCTCTCTTTCTCAAAGGCTCATGTTCTATCTTCTATTCTGGAGCCTCGGAAGCTTTGGTGGTGGAAGTTTAAGAGATCACGAATTCTATCTTCTACGACGTGCTGCTCGATATCCTTATCTCGGTACTCGTATCATCATCTTCTTAAACTATATCATCTACTCTATCATTGTAAATATTTATCTAAAACCAAATACAAAAATATAAAACCAACAAAAACAAAATAGAAAAATATAAAATCAACAAAAGCCCATAAAAATCAGAAAATTGAAAAATACCAAAAAAAAAAATATTGTTTTTCAAAGACATGTCTTCTGATATCGATAACATCTACGGTCTTAGAAATGTCATTCAACAATGGCACGGGACCATAGATGAAGTTTGAGCAAAAGGTGTAAATATTTCTTTTCAAAACATGTCTCAAAATATGGCTTGTAGTTATTTCATACTGTAACCCGTGCTTAACTATGGCTTGCTATTATTTCTGATAGCAACCCGCTCTTAAAGAAAGGAAAGTGCTGCGCTAAACCAATTTTATAAAATTTCTTGCACTTATCCTAAAACAAATTAAGGAAAGTATGTCGAAGGACTACTGTTCCTACTCAAATATTTTTCCTTCTAAAAATTCTTCAGAAAAATATTTGTTTTAATTGAATTGGTGGAAAATGAGTTGCTTGAAAAACAATCAGTATCAGAATATTCATAAATTTGCAAACTCAATCAATGACTTCAGCGCTTTTAAAACTTTTCAGAAAATGAGTCATTGATTAAGGGGGAGAATGTTTTTCAAACTTATATCATCTATCGGGCTTATCTAGTTATCCTATATGCTTAACTGAAAATGATGTTAACCTACGTTGAAGGACTAGGTGCCTAGGATATGATTGTTAGGATTAGATGATTAGAGTTTGAGGAACACATTATTCCCATTCCTTTACATGATCTGATTGATATGTTGAATTGACTTTTACTAGTCGATTGTTGTTGGGGTGTTGTCGACCACCATATATCTGTTTGTGTTGACTAACGTATGCAGATAAGATGGTTATAAGAATGTTCCCGATCCGGATCCCACATATGAAGATGATTGGATGCCGAAAGGAAAGGGTAACTATATATTGGGTTGACAAATGAAGAAACGGAGCTTAATTTGACCTCTATGGAGAGTTGACATAACATATGCAACGTCAGAGGTCTCACTGCATCAGCAAACGGTTTTCTTCCAACCTTCAGCAACAACAACAAAAGCAGCTTAACCACCGAACGTATCTTTGTGCAGGATAAGTAGTGATGATAC
Source organism: Chrysanthemum seticuspe (assembly GCA_019973895.1). Taxonomy (NCBI): domain Eukaryota; kingdom Viridiplantae; phylum Streptophyta; class Magnoliopsida; order Asterales; family Asteraceae; genus Chrysanthemum; species Chrysanthemum seticuspe. The sequence goes on along the minus strand of BPTQ01000008.1, from coordinate 211,282,692 downwards.
CATTCTTTAAACAATTTTTGAAAACATTGTTTTGAAAATGGAAAAATACTGTTTTGAAAATAAATCGAACTAAATTTTGGAAATCACCGAACTTCATTTTATCAAAACTTAAGTCACTCAATCAACGACTTCGGTCATCGATTGAGGGGGAGTGTGATTTAAAATAAAAAAATTTCAAACGATATTTCTTCATAAAAGTCCGGTTTTTACAATAATAAGTGGTGATATAAAGATTTAATGTTATGTCATGGTATGATTTTCTTTAAAACTCAAAGATCTTACAAAATGAAATTTTTTCTGTTCTTGTTTGATTGTGAAATTGTTTTATTTTACTTAAAGATCTCTTAAAAATACCATACCTGACACTAACAATCTTTAATGTCGAAAAACTGTTCCTTATCCATCATTTTTCAGAATTAAATCTTGCCACGTCTTTCCCCAAAATTTTCCAAATGATTTAAATCAATCGGGATCCAAAATCTCATTTGGTTTGATATTTTTGATCGGGGGAGAGATCGTGATTTAAATCTCAAATCTGTTTTAGTCCTTTAAAGGCACTCCTGCCTCCATGTGCCAAACGATTTCAATATATGATGCACATGATTGAGGAGGAGCATTTAACCAAAAACCAGAAGAGTATTTAAACAAGACCACATTTTCTCTCATGTTTTCTAAACCGTATTAAATCACTTGGGATCCAAAATCTCAAAGGGTTTGATATTTTTAATCGGGGGAGAATTTGTTATTTAATTATGAAATCTGATAAATGATGATCGATTTGATTCAAAAGTGCATACTGCTCTCCCATATGTGCTAAACGCTTTCGAATCTCGAAGCATATATTGAGGGGAGCATGTTTTTAAAAAGAAAATAAACTTTCAAGGTACAAAGATTTCTATGTTTCAACATAAAGTACCTTGATTGATTTTCTAAATGGTTTCTTAATGGATTTTGTGATCGTGGATGTACTTCAAATGAACTCTTTCCTCTATGTGATAAAATGATTTCAAATATCCTACGCACATATTGAGGGGGAGAATTTTACCAAGAAAATCAAATGGCTTTTTCTATGAAAATTGTGATCAAATAAAATATTTCAAAGAACTCTTGCCTCCATGTGCTAAACAATTTCAAAATCATATGCACATGTTGAGGGGGAGCTTTTCTAAATGATAAAAAACAATTAAGGTACAAAATACTTTGATATTTTGTCACCAGTACCTTGATTGGTTTTTCCAAATGATTTTTCAATTGGTTTCAAGAAGAAAAGAACATCCAAAAGACCGACCAATTTACTTTATGCATGGTGTTATAAGGATGGTTAGGTTAGGTATTCGTTCTCACGATCCCGCCAGAGCCGGAGGGATCTACCCAGGGACAATCCACTAGATAGTGTAGAAGTCCTTAGGTAAATTGAAAAAAAGGAGAAAAGTGAGAAATGGGAAGAGTGCTGACTGAGATAGAGCTAGAACTGGAATAAACCCAACAATGTTCTAGTAATGAAGTCTTGGTAAGCACTGAAGGGGTTGAAGAATGAAAAAGAAATGAATGTGAAAAGGGTGAAAAGAAATAGCCCTCCAACAATTCAACCTTAGGGCAGAAACCGGGTTCAATACATATGCTACTGGTGTTTACTAAGGTAACACTAGTATTGAAGACAAGACGCCATGGACCCAGTGACGCACTGCACTAAACATCCCAAGCTACTCAAGTTCCTCTTAAAAGGACTTGTTTCATTCTCACGGGGAACCTACATAATCTATCGACTTTCTCTTAGAGATTGTTGATATTGAAGAAGGAGACCCTCTCCCTAGTCTCCGGCATAGGAACCAAATGTGCACATTTGAGTCTAGAGCCAAAAGATCATCCACAATATCTCATTAGGACACAATTAATGAAGACTCACTGTTTCACACAATGTGGAAAGTGAGAATATATTTTAAGAGTCCTATGCATTATCCTTGTGGTATTGCCTGAACATCTGAGTGGTATGTAAAAGTATTCACGATAAAGATGGAAATCCTTCTAGAGCCAACATCAAACAAGCTCTTGGTGGGTAACATGTGAGATCTTCTCGAAAGATCAAGCTTGTGACAACTGGATAGAAACAATGGGGCGATTCATTCTTGAATCAACCTTGGTCCAGGAAATGAATTGACGAATACTTTTGGAAAAACCGTTCGATGTGCAAATCTTCTTTTCTCTAGCACATCGAATGTGTACTCATTTTGTAATACAAAAAGTATTTTGATTGAAAATTGATCTTTCTCATAAAACATTTGTCGTATTGCAAAACTCTTCCTCAAGCAATACACGATTGTTTTTCAAATCAATTTTTCATCAATCAGTCAATCTCAATTCGCTTGTTCACTCACTCCGTGTTGTCTTCTTTGAGACGTTTCAGTTTGAGAACAGCTAGAACAGGTGCGAAACCCTGTCAAGGAGATTCTTCGAAATTATACATGATCACAGGCAGTACTTGTACTGATCAACGGGGAACCGTGGGCCGTGTACCTCAATTCAACGAAAGTGATCGAAGACACTTTCGTGTGTTTTATTGCTAACTGTTGTTTGTAGGTACATTTGGACGGTTGCAGCTGATCAGAATTGAGAAGTCAATCCAAAGCCGCATGCTCACAGCATCCACACTTAATTGAAGAAATCATGACTTGTGCATATCTACAGAACCTGGCTCTGATATTTTTATACTATGTTTTTGCTACACTGCTGCAAATATCATGAGCCAGTAAAGCTTCCGTTACTCTGATGGAATTATGTCATGATCCTGAAAGTGTGAGCATGTCGGTCCGAATGTCACAACATCACATGAAGGCAACAATACAAAGGGTGATCCAGAGATTTGTTGTGGCTGATGATCTCGAAGAAAGCTCAAAGATCATCAAGATGTGGATCAGTTAAAGACCTCCACTGAAAGTACAAAGTACTCGGACTATGAAGAGTCACTGCTAAAGCACAAAGAATGCGGACATTGAAGAATTGAAGTCTACGAGCTCAGAACAGAAGATAAAATAGAATGCTAGGATTCAAATTGTAAAACATGGGGTGACCTCCCTTAGGGGGAGATTGTTAGGAATTAGAAATTCCATAGTGAAGTGTCGATCACCCCAACTATTATCTAGCATAAGTTAGCTCGTAGACATATCATTATTTACATGTTTGTTAGTTAGTTATTAGCTTAGTTTAGCGTAGTGTAACACAGTGGAGGAAGGACGGGTCTTTACCCACTGTATACCTGATCCACAGGCCGTCAGGAGATCGTGTAGTCTGTAAGTATAAATACCCCTTCCATCCTTGGAAGGGGTGTTGCTTCTTGGAATCTAACCTTTCATAATCTGTTAAACAACTCTCTTTCAAAAAACATCCTCTCTACTCTCTTCACCTCTCTAATGGATTTCTTATATCATCATGATCTTAGACCACCCGAATCATCAAACAACATAATATTCACGATCCTACATTTTTATATTTTTTTAGAAAGCTAAAGGTAAAATCTCGGGGTTTGGATTTGGGGGTTTGGTACTTCTACCGATTACTCTACTATCTAATTATCTAAACTATGGGTAGTCTTATGTCTATTGATGTGTGCTCGTATGATGATTAAAAATGTGTTTACCTAGATACTATTACTCCCTAGTTATCTTTTATTGGTGGTTGAATTGTCACGTCCTTATTCTTAACGCGTTGTGTTTTCTAAGGTCGTAGGGTATGCTTTTCTCCCTAACTCTTTGAGACTACCTTAAGGTTTTTGCCTACGAAATCTCTAGGTTTCATAAACTAACTCTAAGGTTATCTTTAGATGTTTAGCCTACAATTCCGTTAAGTGATTTATAAGCTAAGGTTCACAAAGATTACTCAAGCATTCAAACACAATGATGGCCTAATGCACTCCTAAGCCAATTACAATTAAGATAAGAGACAACTAATCAATAATTAATAACTAGGTTTCATAGATCTAAGCGAACACACAAGAAATTTAGCCGGACATGTTAAACACGCAAGCATACACACATTCAATCGAAGACATAATGAAACCAATGAAGTAAAACACTTATCTTGATGTAAAATAGGGTATGAGAACCCTAAGATATTGTCCAAACCGGACTACAATCGTTTTAGATTTTTACTCCACAAGTCTACCTCTTTAAATTATGAAAATTCGATTTTTATATATAGTTTTAAATTCGCGACGGCGTCGCCTTATAGGTGGGACGCCGTCAGATCGCCGTCATTAGGGTTTCGTCTTGGCCAAGTAATAGTTGGGATGGCGTCACGTTGTAGTTGTGACGCCATCGGGCTTCAGTAGTGACATCGTCTGATTCTGGATCTAGGCCGTCTGGGATGAAAAGTCTTCGTGACGCCCTTCCTCTTCAAAGCCTGACGCCGTCAGGTGTAATTTAGCAAAAAGTCTACTGAGCCGTCACAAATTTAATTATGTATAGAGGGACGGCGTCGCCCTTGAATTGTGACGCCGTCAGCTTCAAATTCAGCAGTTTGAGTGTCTTCGATCTTGGCTTAGCCATTTTCTTCATGTATTCACTCATTTTCGTCCAAATATGCATCATTCCAGCATTTTGCTTCCAAGAGACCTAAAAAGTGAAAAGGAACGAAATTAAGCAGTAACGGATGTTAATACAAATAAGCCATAAAAACGTTTATTTATATTTTACGATCTTCTAATGTTTTGTCGATAACAAAAGTAAGATCATTTTAACGAAACAAATAAAATACGTAAATGGTTTGAACTAATAGTTTTCTAACACACTTACGCTTTCACATAAAACACTAAAACTAGTATAAGTGATTTTATGCTTAAGATATACATATGTACAACAACTAGTGTTTACATATTGGGATAACATATACTTAACTAAGTATATACTAAAATGGGTAAAAACAAGTATATACTAAAATGGGTAAAAACAAGTATATACTAAATAGGTAAAAACTAGCAAATGGTTTTGACCCATAACCCATGGTTTTATTTATACCACTTAACCAAGTTCATTGTATCCTTAAGATACATTGTATCTAGAAAGAAAACCATGGATCAACCCATAACCCATGACCCATGACCCATAACCAAAAATACCCATGGGCAAAGAGGAGCGTTCCACGGATCCCTGGCTTTGTGCTAGCCGGATCCCAAGTGGAAGGGATCCGTGGGATCCGGGGAAACAGTAGGATTTTTCCTCTATAAATAGTGAGCCATTTCTTCATTATTTCTTACCCCTTTCCAATACACTTTCTCCCCCTGAGTTATATCTCACTAACCTTAGATCCAAGAGATCTATGTTTGTAGTTTTGTTTTTGTGTGATCTTCTAGGTTCTTCTTAAAGGCAAGATCACCACCTTTGAAGTCAAGCAAGCTCAAGTCCATGTACTAGATAGACTAGCATTAGATCCAAGGATATTGATGTCCTTGATGATGTTGTAAAGGAGTAGATCTCCTTTGGGATTAGTCGTTGGTGTAGTGTGGTAGTAGTTCCTCCATTGCAATGGAACTAGGTGCTTAGCCTAGTACCTAATAAAGGGTAGGCGACGTTGTGAAGGTGTAGTTCACCTAAGGTGTGAAAGAACTCGGTGGTTAGCCTAGCACCGTATAAAGGGTAGGCGACGTTGTGTAGGTGTGGTTCGCCTTGGTGTGAAAGAACTCGGTATTTAGCTTTGTACCGGAAAAAGGTTAAGCGACGTTGTGAAGGCTTCTCCGCCATAAGGAGATTGGTGTAGTGTTTACGAACTCTCGAGTAGGTGAATCGGGGAGTGGAGTAGGGCAAGGAAGGTGTCCTTGTAGCCGAACCACTATAAATACTCGCGTTGTGGTTTTGTGCTTCTTACTCTTATCTTTTCATTACATATCTTAATATGCTTGTTTATCAACATCCAACACACACAACCAAATAGATTGACATAAGTCGATCTAAATAGTTTAAAAGGAAGTTTTAATTGGTAAAACTATTCAACCCCCCCCCCTTCTAGTTTTCCACAACGGATATAAAAGTGGGCGATTAAGGGCTTAAATGACCCCTTAAAAGTGTACGTTTTAAATCCTTATCAAATATCCCTACACTTGGTATTTGCTTGTCCTCAAGCAAATGTGCTTTTGGCCAATCAATTTATAAGTTATGGGGCATGAAGCATTGGTTTAACATAATTCACAACAAGTAAAAGCACCGCAATAGTCATAACAAGCACGGAAATTATATACTAGCACCTCACAAGGGGTGTTTGGATTCTCTCATTTCTCGAGTGTATATGAAATATAGTAAATGGAAATGGAAGATAAACACTCATTAACCGGTTATAGTACATAGATTACCATAGGCTTGAGACTAGATCAAACTTCCACCGCTTTGGCGTAAGCACCAAGGAACAACTATCTAAGAGGTATTTAAAAGGGTTGTAACGTTAGGATTACGGTAGGGAAACAAAGGGTTTGGTTGGATAGGCGATTTAGTGGTGGCAAGTCAAAAATCTTATGTTACAAGCATGAAAAGAATGGCGTTGCTAAGCCAAGACTCGACTCTCTAAACTCTAGATAACTTTGAAGCTAACAAACATAAATATAAAGATAGATGTAGGATGGTAGCCTTACACTTTTACTACCTATAAAGATAGATGTAGTGGTGGCATACACTTTTACTCCACCATCCTCTACGATAACATCAAAATATATGGGATTTATAGGAGCATCCCTACACTTGAGTTTTTATTACTCTAACACTAATTTGACCCGAATTGAAAAGATCAAAACACTTGGAGTACTTTATTACGTAAATAAAGGGAATTTGAATTTAACGTTCTCTCCCGTCACTCCATAAAATTTTACTTTGCCCATGAGTCCCAATCATCCCAAAACTGTGTACAAAAGATATGACTCTACTTAGCAACCATGCAAGTAACTAGATAATTGAACTAAGGGTTTAGTATGATAAGAATAATGCACTAAAGATAAGTGCATACAAGGTAGGCTAAGGCGATTTGGGTGTACATTTGGGGGTGGATTGTAAACAATGCTCTTCATTGATATTCTGGAAAACCGAAACATCACGAGAACCGCGAAAAGGTTAGGCTCTGGGGGTTAACTAGGGGTATCATGTACTAAAGATGAGTACATCGCAAAGGTGTGGGGGAATTACTCAACCGATGTGGAAGAAGTAATTATAATACGGGTATCAAACAAGGGTTATCCTAATGCCTTTTATCATTTAGTTATTCCTAACTACACAAGTGTAGTCTCACTAGCAATCTCGGAATGCATCACAAAACAATTTATAGAATCTATTATACTACCGGTACACTCTCGAAGCATTAAAGGGGAATGCTTTAATTCTTATAGATCTAGGGGCGAACCTCACATTTTTTGGGTGGAATTTAAGTGGTAAAAGGTTTTTGTGCTAGTCATATAACTCCTATCCATGAGACGCTTTATTAAGACTAAAGTCCCACCCGTACATGTCATGAAAAAATTTAAATTTGGCGCTAAAATTGCCCTAACAAATATTTCTCATGGCTTATTACACAAATGAAATAGGACAAGACAAATGATCAAGGATAAGCATAGTTTCAAAGTTCCCATTTTATTCTCCCTCCCTACACTTAAACTGAACATTGTCCCCAATGTTCCCCGAAAGTATCAAAGTTATGATAATGGAAGGTAATTAAAAGAGAAAGAAACTAGTACTCCCCTGATTAGCTCGGTAGGATCCGTGTGAAGTAGTGGTTAAATTCTTTCCAAGAAGAATGTGTGCCCGAAAAGCTTCATCCAATCTTATGTTTCTTCTTCTTGATAAATAAAACTTGCACACTTTAAGAAAATAGATGAAACCTTCGCGTAAAATCGGCGGTAAAACTATATATGACTCTACTACACTAGGATATAATGCTTGTGGAATGGATGTTTGCAGATTTTTTGAAAAATTAAGACCTGAGAATTTCCAAAAATTTATAATTAGCACAGAAAACGAGAGAAAGTTTATAAGCTGTTTCTGCTCCTCCTGACGTCGTCAGGTTATCCTAACAGAAACTGGTCTGCTGTGTTTTTCTGGAAAAATTACACCTTTAAAATCTGGAAAAATTTCTGCAAAACATCCATTATGACTCGATACAAGAATATGACTCTAACAAACACACATATATATCATTTTCAATAATCGTAATTCTCATGTTCACGTTCCTTTAAAAACGTGTGTAATCCTCCCTACACTTATCTTTTTTGTAAAATACCTTTATATGTAATTAAGATGAGGTTAAAGACAAAATAAAGCATTTTCACAAATTCAAACATGAGAACATACAATAATGAAAAGATATATGACACACAAACAAGCAAACAATTAAGCATGGGTTGCCTCTCACGAAGCGCTTTTCTTTATTTATGAGTCTTGTAGCTAGACTCGAAGTCGTGCTCCTACGTGACTTCATTGCCATCACCTTTTTCCAGAACAATATCTTCATCATTGATTAGTTCGTTATTGTCCAACTGATAATGTTTCACATGTTGTCCATTCACGGTAAATTCTTTTCCATCATTGTCTAATAATACCACGGCTCCATTGCTCATTTTTCTCTTTACTGAAAAGGGACCATACCATCTTGATTTGAGTTTTCCTGGAAATAATCTCAACCTTGAATTATACAAGAGCACCTTATCTCCTTCCACAAACTCTTTAGGATTCTTTATTCATTGATCATGCCATCTTTTAGCCCTTTCTTTATATGTGATCGATGATTCATAAGCTTCAAGTCTTAGTTCATCCAGCTCTTGAAGCTGTAAGAACCTATTTGACCCGGCCTCGGAATAATCCATATTACAAGCCTTAAGTGCCCAGTAGGCCTTTTGCTCAAGCTCATTAGGGAGATGGCATGCTTTCCCGTACACTAAGCAAAAATGGGTTGTTCCGATGGGCGTTTTATAAGCCGTTATGAATGCCCAGAGTGCCTCATCTAGTTTGAATGCCCAATCTTTTCTGTTTTTGTGGACCGTTTTTTCAAGTATTTGCTTTAATGCTCTATTTGTGTTCTCTACTTGCCCATTAGTTTGGGGGTGATATGTCGTAGAGAACCTGTGCGGAACACCATAGTTCCTCATTATCTTTTCCATTTGAGCATTGCAAAAATGGGTTCCTCTATCACTAATCAATGCCTTGAGAATCCCAAATCGTGCGAAGAGCTTCTTAAGAAAATGAATGACTACCCTTGCATTATTAGTTCTAAGGGCTTGTGCCTCCACCCATTTGGACACATAATCAATGGCAACGAGAATGTATTCATTTCCCCCTGATGATGGAAAAGGTCCCGTGAAATTGATACCCCAAACATTGAATATTTCGCTGACTTGGATATAGTTTTGAGGTGCTTCATCCCTCCTTGAGATGTTTCCTGATCGTTGGCATGCATCGCACGTTTGAACTAACCTCTTAACGTCGTGGAAGATAGTAGGCCAGTAGAATCCGGCATCGAAAACTTTTCGTGCCATGACATTTATACCGTGATGCCCCCCAGATGGTCCCGCGTGACACTCTCTCATAATCCGATCAATCTCTCGTCTAGCAACACAACGTCAAATGATCTGATCAGGGCATATACAGAATAGGTAGGGCTCATCCCAAAAATAGTATTTCAGCGCGGTGAAGAATTTCTTTTTATCTTGCCTAGTCATGTAATTTGGTAAGACCCTACTGGATAGATAGTTAGCATAATCCGCATACCATGGCTCAATATCCTTAATGGCCATTAGCCGTTCCTCAGGAAAAGAGTCACGAATCTCGTCATGGTCTAATTTATCTAAGTCTGGGTTTTCCAATCGCGATAGATGATCAGCAGCAAGATTTTCAGCCCCCTTTTTATCCCGAATCTCAATGTCAAATTCTTGAAGCAATAGGATCCACCTAATAAGTCGGGGTTTTGCATCTTATTTTGAGAACAAGTATCGTAAGGCGGAATGATCGGTGAAGACGACAGTTTTGGAAAGGACGAGATATTGCCTGAATTTATCGAAGGCAAAGACTACAGCCAGAAGCTCTTTTTTGGTGGTTGTGTAATTCTCTTGCGCCACATTCATGGTCTTGCTAGCATAGTAAATTGGTTGAAAATGCTTCTCTTTTCTTTGGCCCAAAACGGCGCCTACAACATAATCACTAGCATCGCACATGATTTCGAATGGTTGGGACCAATCAGGAGTAACCATTATAGGAGCTTGGGTAAGATCCTTCTTTAGGCGACTGAACGCTTCCTTGCATTCTTTCGAAAAGTCGAAAGGTCCTTGACAAGAAGTTGTGTCATTGGTCGGGCAATTTTTTAAAAGTCCTTTATAAACCTCCTATAAAAGCCCGCATGACCAAGAAAGCTTCGAATGGCCTTAACGGTAGTAGGATATGGTAGTTTAGATATCTCTTCGATTTTGGCCCTATCGACTTCAATCCCATTTCCGGAGACTTTATGTCTCAAGACAATTCCTTCTTTTACCATGAAATGGCATTTTTCCCAATTTTGGACTAAGTTGGTTTCTTCACACCGCTTTAGCATCTTCCTAAGGTTGGATAAGCAAAGGTCGAAGGAATTTCCAAACACCGAAAAATCATCCATGAAGACTTCCATGCTATCTTCAATCAATTCATGGAATATGGCCATCATACATCGTTGAAAGGTAGCGGGGGCGTTACATAATCCGACGGGCATTCGCTTGTATGCAAAAGTCCCGTAGGGGCATGTGAAAGTAGGTTTTTCTTGATCTTCAGGAGCGATGGGGATTTGGAAGTATCCTGAGAAATCGTCAAGAAAACAGTAGTACTTATGCCCGACCAACCTTTCGAGCATTTGATCGAAGAATGGTAAAGGGAAATGATCTTTTCGTGTGGTATCATTCAATTTTCTATAGTCGATACAAACACGCCAGCCAGTGACTGTTCTTTGAGGCACTAAATCGCCTTTCTCATTCTTTACAACAGTCATTCCTCCCTTTTTTGGGACTACTTGGACTGGGCTGACCTAGGGGCTGTCTGAAATTGGATAAATTAAGCCAGCATCGAGAAGTTTGATGACCTCCTTCTTCACCACCTCTTTGATATTGGGGTTAACTCTTCTTTGAGGTTGAACGGTGGGTTTGTAATCCTCCTCCATAAGAATTTTATGAGTGCAAAAAGTGGAGTCAATTCCCTTAATGTCAGCAACACTCCATGCGATCACTCCCTTGTATTCTTTTAGAACTTTTAAGAGCTTCCCTTTTTGTTCAATGGTTAGGGATGAGCTTATGATAACATGGAGTTGGTCCGTCCCCTAAAGAAAGGTATATTCTAAGTGGCTTGGGAGATCTTTTAATTCTAGGGTAGGAGATTCCTTGATTGATGGTTTTAGCTTATTTTCCGGCTTTTGGAGGTCAAGAGGTTCAATCTCTGCCCTTCGAGGGTAAAAGGAAATAGCTTCAACCATCTCAGTCTCTTCATCATCATATATCATGCTGTTGTCATCATTCATGAATTCGTTTATCAGATACTCATCAATACAGCTATCTATATCATCAACAAACTCATCAACTTCTTCAACAAAATAAATGGGATGATCGTAAGAGGAAGTACGACTCAAAAAATCCTTGATGTCAAAGGTTAAGCTCTCGGACCCCACTTGTAAAGTGAGCTTACCATCATGAATATCGATGATGGTGCGAGCTGTAGCCAAGAATGATCTCACAAGGATTATTGGAACTGAGTTATCTTCCTCCATTTCTAAAATCATGAAATCAACCGGAAACTTGAACTCCCCTACCATCACTAGAACATTTTCACAAACTCCAATGGGATATTTGATTGAGCGGTCAGCTAGCTGAATACTCATTCTGGTTGGTTTCAGCCCTAAATATCCGAGTTTGAGAAATAAGGAATGAGGCATTAAGTTGATGCTTGCCCCAAGATCTGCCAAGGCATTTTTCATATAGAGTGCCTCTATAGATCAAGGAATGGTGAAACTACCCGGATCTTCTTTCTTCTTGGGTAGGCTTTTTTGGATGATAGCCGAACATTCTTCTCCTAATGATGTCAACCCTTCAAGTTTCTTCCAATTCGAGAGCAATCTCTTGTAATATGTGCTATGTTTAGGGATACGATAAAATACATCAAGAAGTGGGATGTTAACGACGGTCTTATTTAGGTAAGACAACAACCTCTCATTGTCTTCTTCAGCCTTTTGATTCTTTAAACGCGAGGGATAAGGAACCCGTGTAAGATTCGAACGTTGGACGGGTGTTGGTGCTTGCAGAGGGGGGTCGTGAGAGGTCGGAGGGGGTTCAGGTGCTCCCTCCTTATCCAACTCAGGCTCATTGGTAGTAGGATCTTGAACTGGGTATGGTAGATCCTTGGTAGTAGTTCTAGATCGAGTAGTAATAGCACAAGTTGGATCATGCTGGATTAGACCAGGTTCGCGTATTCTTTTATGGAGTTCGGCGAACTGGTTTTCTAATTCAGCGTGTTGCTCTTGAATGAATCCTTCAAGACCCTTTAAAAGCATGCCCCTTTCCATGGCGAATTGCCCAAGTTCTTTTTCAAAGGCATCACGAATGGTGTATTCGGAACCCTCTTCCCCCTCATACTTCCATTTTAGATTACCCCAAAGAGTGTAATCATTATTCTGATAAAATACAAGAAGGGAAGGTTCATCATAGATATCATGGCTGGAAAGGAGAGCTTGCTCTGGTGTGTATCGTCACACTCATCGCTCTCGTGGGACCCTCCACAGATGTCTCATATAAGTTATGGGTTAAACAACCTCTTAGGCGCTTGCGACTTTGTGAGGTACGTGAGCTTCTCTTGTGCCCTCTTCATTCGATCGTCGAGAGATAATGAGATATTATTCGAGGTAGCAGAGATACTCATCACAGTCACTAGCTCGTTCCAAGTATTGTCTTGGTCATGGACATACTCCTCAATGCGGTCCCATCCTTCTTCTGCACTGAGATTTGATAGTTTTCGGCCAGTCGGGAAGTTAATCCCTTTTTGATCATTGTAGGAGACATTGTCGTAAAAGATTTGGACAAGCAACCAAAGGTTAATACCATGGTGTGGGGCTTGTTGAATGAGGTCTTTAAAACGAGTCTAGAAGTTAACGATAGATTCTCCATCAGTTTGATGGAGGTGAAGAATTTCGCTCCTGATGGTTGCAGTTCTCCCAGGAGGAAAGATTTTTTTTGTAAACTTGGTGGTGAGTTATTCCTAAGTGAAGATGGACCTTGGAGGTAGCTTATTGAGCCACTCTTTGGCCTTTCCTTGAAGAGAAAATGGGAAAAACCGGAGTCTAGATGTCTCCTTGGATGCTCCGTCAGCATAAATAGTATCTATAATTTTTAAAAATTGTTTGATGTGATGAATTGGGTTTTTGCTGTGGGATCCGTGAAATTGACATGCATTCTGGATAAGCCAAATGTCGATGGCATGAAACACCTCATTGATCAGTTCTGAAGGGTAGACGATGGCGCTGGTAAATCCAGATGAGGTGGGAGAAGAGTACTCCCTAAGGACTTTTGCCTTTGGTTTATTCATTGGTTCATTGACAGGAGTAGCGGGGATTTCCTCGCTATGTTGGCTCAGATTGTCATTGTTGATGGTTTCAGGAGACTTAGGGGAGTGTGTGGACTCTTCGTCAGTCACGGCTTCATCTGTGACAACTCGCAATTTCAGGTCATTTCTCAAGTTTCACTATTTCAACATTTATCGTAAACTAGGTTTACGTGTTCCAAATTCGCGTAACCTTTATGGTTTAGCGGCGAATTCATGATCATAATATCACGTACATTTCATATGGACTAAGATTAGTCTACATTTCATTAACATCATTTGCATCATATTAGTTCATTCATGACATTTCATTTCACATTTAACGCGTAATTTTTATATTAAATAAACGTTATCGCGTGAGTTATTATTTTGAGCATTTAATCCGTTACTTTCAAAAATGATCCCGATGTATTTTTATACTTACATTTAGTTTATAAAAACTATATTTTTAGTTTAACTAGTGTTTTGAATTTATTTCGTATATAAATCGTTGAATTTATATTATTACGACGTTTTTCTTAAAAACTATACGATAATTATTTTATCACTCAAATTTCACAAGGAACGTATTTTTACAATTTTTATAATATCATTATACTCTATTTTGATCTATTAAAAATTTACTTGTACCTAAAAGCTACCAAAACCTTACAAGTTATATTTATCTACACATGTACTTACACTTTTTACATTATACAATATAAGGAAGAAAAAAAAAATATATATATAATGGAAAGACACTATCCCCGCATATCCGGCCATGGGGGGGGGGGGGTGTATCTTAAATGTTGATAGATTTTTTTTTCTTTGATTGTACAAACCTACACACTTACTTAAAAGTCTACTCATTCATTTCACTCAATTTTCTTCATTATCTCAAGTCAAGAAAAAGTTTCCTCTCTTGGTTTTCTCTCCATAGAACCGGTTCTCATCAAGAGCTACAAGGGATCACAAAGTTTTTCAAGTCCAAGTGTTTTTACAATCTAGTTAACATTCTTTATAAGGTTTTGAAATAAAAACCAAGAGTGTTTAGGTTTAACCTTGTTACTTGCACCTCATCATATTTGCTAGTAAGCATGTTTCCTTCATTTTTCATGTTTCCTTTTCATTACATATGAATCTTTTCATTTTTGGAGCAAACATGCAAGACATATGTGATTTATACCATTTTACATGATTTTAGAGTTATATATATATTATGGTCATCCTATAATTATCCCCTTGGTATTCTTTGGTCTTGATGATGTCTAGGAACCTATGACACCTTAAGAAGGTGTATGGTAGGATTAGATTAGCTTTGGAGTTGATTTGAAGGGATTAGAATAGGTTTTGTCCGAGAAAAACTATTTTCGATACGTATAAAATATGTTCTGTCCTTGTTTTGATTTTCTGGAAAATCTGACAGTAGGCACGACTTTTTGGCCTTGATATTTAGAAAATATACTTTAAAACGAATCCGTGGCCGCTTGAACGGATTAAAACGGAGTTATAACGAAGAAGTTATGAATTTTTAAAGTTTGGCGACGAAATATATTTTTTTTCAGAAATTTCAGCATGCTGTTTTTATTTTGTCCAAGTCAAAAACGAGCCTTAAGCTTTGCAAATTATTTCGACTTATCAAAAATATATTAGTATACTTTGATACGAAGCTAAGGACATATTATACGTAGAAAACGGATTTGAAACGACAAAGATATGCACGTTTTCATAAAATTGCCGTAACTATTATTTTCTGAAAAACTATATTATTTTTACGATACAAGTGTTACGGTAGCTGTAACGACCATGTTGAGGGCTGTTTTTAACTATGATGCAAAACTTTTTGGAACGAAATGTCTTCTAGTAAAATTTAGATCACCGAGCATATTTTTCAAAACGACAAGCCGTTTGTATAGCGGAGTTGTAATAAATTAATTACGGATGTTTAAACTTGGCCGAAACTCACTTTTTACACAACAATTAGACAAAATCACCATCTTTAGCCCTTATTATCTTTATGTTCGAGACCTTTATGTCGAAAACTCCTGAACTGAAACTTCTAGATTTTGATACAAATTTTCCAAAACCGTCGAGTTCGTTTCCTAACGATCGACGTACACCATTTTACGACTAGTTTTTCGAAGCCATTTTTGTCACTTTCAAGAAATTTCCGACGACTTCATTTTACGACGAAAAGTGAAAATTTCACCATAAATCATTATAAAACCATTGTAGGATGACATTTTGACGTAAATACTTGTAAAGTGATTTCGATGGGTCAAGACGTCAAAAGAGTATTTTTCGACGATAAGTAATATTTTCAAAACTCGCAAATGGTATAAATAACATACGAAATGCATGCATATCATAACATCATAACTCATTACATATCATATCATTCATAATAGGTCATTTTCGAGATTCACGCTACATTTCAGTGTATCCACTTTTGCCATCGCATTATTATCAAGTGAGTTTTCATAGCCCCACTTTTACTTGTTTTCATAACTATTTTGGGGGAGATACATGCTTAACTAGTTTTCACAAGTACTTTAGATTTTAAGGCTAAATTCTATCACGATCACCATTGTTTCAAAATCAAGTGTTATACTATATCAATTGTTCTCGTTCGTGTGCTATAGTTATACGTCAAATAAAGTACTATATCAGTTGACTACTGATACATTGAGTCATGTACTATTGATTATGTGCTACAGTCCTACGTCGTATAACGTTCTAAATCAGTTGACTACTGATATATTGAGTCTAGTCCTATTGATTAAGTGCTATTGTTCTACGTCGAGTTAGATACTATTGTGAATTCATTTGACATCATGTGTTTGAATATAAACTACACATATTTTGGCAGTGGGTTGTGAACACACAGGTTGCAAGTTTTGTATGGGCGGAACTTGGAACTGGGTGGATTTACAATGCCTTTGCTGCATAAACGATTTTGAAAGGCTTTACATTTCAACACAAACTCTATGAACTCACTCAACCTTTGTGTTGACACTTTTTAGCATGTTTTATCTCAGGTATCTAAGGTATTCACTTCATGGCATGCATTTGGACACATCATGGAGTCGCGATGACGACGCGTCCCACTTGGGTTTTACGTACTTTAAACATCGTTTGAATTGTAACAAGCTTATTTCCGCACAAGTTGATTTTCATTTGGGACCTACTTTGTAAACTCTGATTGTTTTATTAAATCAAACGATGTTCTTTTCAAACGACACTTTAGGTCGTTCAATATAACTGTGATTGTGATGCTATGACAGTCAATCCCCAGGAATTCCATTCCGCTGCAAAACAGGTAATTTGGGGGTGTGACAGATTGGCATCAGAGCTTCGGTTATAGAGAACTAGGTTGCATCATTGACCCTAGACTATAACTACATCATCATAGCATCTCATCATTTCATCACAAGTGCATGTTCACTTTACATGCGGTTTATACGTACATTTTTCGAGTCATTTACTTTCATTTCAAAACGATTGTCACATGGATGCCCTTAAATACCCATCCCATTATCTTTTCCTCATACTCTAACGCGGAGAATTCCTTGACATTCCCCATCACAATTTTTATATCAGTTGACTCATCACCGATAACGTCGAATGCTGAGATAAACCTTTAGGTACGTCAAAGTCACTCTCACTCCTTTGTTTCATCACTAACATGTCGAGTTACACGCTATTCACACTGAGTCACTAAACCATCATACATTGGAGCACTTACAACACCTCATAACCCATCTTTTTGGAACCCGTCGATCATTTTGAAAGATAACCTCAAACTTATCATTCTTATCACATTTCTTTGGAGAGTTTATTATTAACATCGGATTTTGCTACGTCTCACATTTCCTCTTGTTTTGAAGAAGATATGGCACCGAAGAAAGCCACAGCTGAAATGACACAAGCGGCTATTCAAAAGTTGGTAAGGGATAGTGTAGCAGAGGCATTAAGGATTGAAAGGGAAACGGTGACTGCTGCTGCTGCCGAGGCCGCGGCTGCTGCTGAAGCCGCAAAACTTGCTGCTGCTGCTGCAGTAAATGCAGGAGGGTCCGGGGTTAAAAGCTGTTCGTATAAGGATTTCAAAAGTGGAGATCCCACCAAGTTTAAAGGGACTGAAGGAGCCACTGCCATGGTTAGATGGTTCGAGAAATTGGAGTCCGTGTTTTTGTTATG
This sequence comes from Chrysanthemum seticuspe, assembly GCA_019973895.1. NCBI lineage: Eukaryota > Viridiplantae > Streptophyta > Magnoliopsida > Asterales > Asteraceae > Chrysanthemum > Chrysanthemum seticuspe. The sequence goes on along the minus strand of BPTQ01000008.1, from coordinate 211,264,954 downwards.
TAATTGCCCGGATGATAGCAAGGTCAAGTTTGCTACGAGTACACTACTTGATGGAGCGTTGTCGTGGTGGAACTCATATGCTCAACCGATAGGAATGGAGAATGCTTTCAAGCTTACTTGGGAGCAATTCAAGGGTTTGGTAACTAAGAAGTTTTGTCCTCGTACGGAAGTGAAAAAGTTGGAGACAGAATTCTATGAGTTGGTAACAATTGGGTATGATATCGACACTTACATTCGGAGATTCCAAGAATTGGCCGCGTTATGCCCGTCTATGGTTTCGGATAACGAGAAGTTACTAGAGGCTTTTATCGGGGGACTTCCCGAGGTTATTCAAGGAGATGTGACTTCGTTTGATCCACAAACAATCGAGGAAGCTATTAGGGTGACTCAAAAGCTCATGGCCCAGGTAGTGAAGAAAGGTAAGTACACCAACACCAACCGTAACAACAACCCCAACAACCGCACCAACTACCACAATAACCAAAACAACAACAACAACGACGATAACCAACTCAACAACAACAAAAGGAAATGGGAAAATGACCAAGGAGGTTACAACAACAACCAAAACCGTAACACTAACCATCATCAACAACAGAATAGAAGACAAGAAGTCGCCAGGGTCTATGTTGCTGCACCAACAAAGGGAAGAGCTTATGCAGGAAACTTACCGCGATGCCACCAATGCACGCTACATCATAATGGTCCATGTGGTATATGTTTTAGCTGTCACAAAGTAGGACACCTTGCTAAGGACTGTAAGGGCAAAGCCGTAGTCACATGCTTCGGATGTGGGGAACAAGGACACTATCGGAACCAATGTCCTCAAAATCAAGGTCAACCAGTTGAAGGTGCTCATGGGAATGCATACATGTTAGGAGGAGGAGAAGCTCGTCATGGTCACAACAACGCGGAAGACTGAAGAAGTTTGGAAACTAACAGTCTTAATTTTTCCTTATGTACTATGTCGTATTAAGTTTATGTTTTCCATCGTATCCGAATCTTTATAACTTAAGATGTACTACTTTTGATAAACCACTCGTTGTAAAATATTCTCATCTATCGTACTTCTTTTCTTTCCGATTTGTTATTACTTACAAGAATTTTACTTCCTTTTTACTTTAACTATCATTTTAACGACACGGTATAAATCCTTGTAAGCATTGAGAGTTATAACAACTAAACCGAACGTCACATCATCGTTCCTTAATTATACATAGCCTAGCTAACTATGTCTAATTCTGGAGGGATCATGTTATGTTGGGAGCAGTTAATTATAAATCTTAGTGCAAGCAAAATCTTCACATATTTCAAAGTCAAAGAGTTACTTATGAGAGATTCATCCGATATTTTCTTTACTACGATGTTTTATACGCTCTCAATCATCGATAACCGTAACGACACTTCTCCATGTCTTTTCTCCTCGATATTCATCACAAACTCAAAGATTCGATAGGCTAACACGAACTGAATTCAGGGACTGAATTCCTTTTTGGTTGGGCGAATGTGACAACTCGCAATTTCAGGTCATTTCTCAAGTTTCACTATTTCAACATTTATCGTAAACTAGGTTTACGTGTTCCAAATTCGCGTAACCTTTATGGTTTAGCGGCGAATTCATGATCATAATATCACGTACATTTCATATGGACTAAGATTAGTCTACATTTCATTAACATCATTTGCATCATATTAGTTCATTCATGACATTTCATTTCACATTTAACGCGTAATTTTTATATTAAATAAACGTTATCGCGTGAGTTATTATTTTGAGCATTTAATCCGTTACTTTCAAAAATGATCCCGATGTATTTTTATACTTACATTTAGTTTATAAAAACTATATTTTTAGTTTAACTAGTGTTTTGAATTTATTTCGTATATAAATCGTTGAATTTATATTATTACGACGTTTTTCTTAAAAACTATACGATAATTATTTTATCACTCAAATTTCACAAGGAACGTATTTTTACAATTTTTATAACATCATTATACTCTATTTTGATCTATTAAAAATTTACTTGTACCTAAAAGCTACCAAAACCTTACAAGTTATATTTATCTACACATGTACTTACACTTTTTACAATTAATTATACAATATAAGGAAGAAAAAAAATATATATATATAATGGAAAGACACTATCCCCGCATATCCGGCCATGGGGGGGGGGTGTATCTTAAATGTTGATAGATTTTTTTTTCTTTGATTGTACAAACCTACACACTTACTTAAAAGTCTACTCATTCATTTCACTCAATTTTCTTCATTATCTCAAGTCAAGAAAAAGTTTCCTCTCTTGGTTTTCTCTCCATAGAACCGGTTCTCATCAAGAGCTACAAGGGATCACAAAGTTTTTCAAGTCCAAGTGTTTTTACAATCTAGTTAACATTCTTTATAAGGTTTTGAAATAAAAACCAAGAGTGTTTAGGTTTAACCTTGTTACTTGCACCTCATCATATTTGCTAGTAAGCATGTTTCCTTCATTTTTCATGTTTCCTTTTCATTACATATGAATCTTTTCATTTTTGGAGCAAACATGCAAGACATATGTGATTTATACCATTTTACATGATTTTAGAGTTATATATATATTATGGTCATCCTATAATTATCCCCTTGGTATTCTTTGGTCTTGATGATGTCTAGGAACCCATGACACCTTAAGAAGGTGTATGGTAGGATTAGATTAGCTTTGGAGTTGATTTGAAGGGATTAGAATAGGTTTTGTCCGAGAAAAACTATTTTCGATACGTATAAAATATGTTCTGTCCTTGTTTTGATTTTCTGGAAAATCTGACAGTAGGCACGACTTTTTGGCCTTGATATTTAGAAAATATACTTTAAAACGAATCCGTGGCCGCTTGAACGGATTAAAACGGAGTTATAACGAAGAAGTTATGAATTTTTAAAGTTTGGCGACGAAATATATTTTTTTTCAGAAATTTCAGCATGCTGTTTTTATTTTGTCCAAGTCAAAAACGAGCCTTAAGCTTTGCAAATTATTTCGACTTATCAAAAATATATTAGTATACTTTGATACGAAGCTAAGGACATATTATACGTAGAAAACGGATTTGAAACGACAAAGATATGCACGTTTTCATAAAATTGCCGTAACTATTATTTTCTGAAAAACTATATTATTTTTACGATACAAGTGTTACGGTAGCTGTAACGACCATGTTGAGGGCTGTTTTTAACTATGATGCAAAACTTTTTGGAACGAAATGTCTTCTAGTAAAATTTAGATCACCGAGCATATTTTTCAAAACGACAAGCCGTTTGTATAGCGGAGTTGTAATAAATTAATTACGGATGTTTAAACTTGGCCGAAACTCACTTTTTACACAACAATTAGACAAAATCACCATCTTTAGCCCTTATTATCTTTATGTTCGAGACCTTTATGTCGAAAACTCCTGAACTGAAACTTCTAGATTTTGATACAAATTTTCCAAAACCGTCGAGTTCGTTTCCTAACGATCGACGTACACCATTTTACGACTAGTTTTTCGAAGCCATTTTTGTCACTTTCAAGAAATTTCCGACGACTTCATTTTACGACGAAAAGTGAAAATTTCACCATAAATCATTATAAAACCATTGTAGGATGACATTTTGACGTAAATACTTGTAAAGTGATTTCGATGGGTCAAGACGTCAAAAGAGTATTTTTCGACGATAAGTAATATTTTCAAAACTCGCAAATGGTATAAATAACATACGAAATGCATGCATATCATAACATCATAACTCATTACATATCATATCATTCATAATAGGTCATTTTCGAGATTCACGCTACATTTCAGTGTATCCACTTTTGCCATCGCATTATTATCAAGTGAGTTTTCATAGCCCCACTTTTACTTGTTTTCATAACTATTTTGGGGGAGATACATGCTTAACTAGTTTTCACAAGTACTTTAGATTTTAAGGCTAAATTCTATCACGATCACCATTGTTTCAAAATCAAGTGTTATACTATATCAATTGTTCTCGTTCGTGTGCTATAGTTATACGTCGAATAAAGTACTATATCAGTTGACTACTGATACATTGAGTCATGTACTATTGATTATGTGCTACAGTCCTACGTCGTATAACGTTCTAAATCAGTTGACTACTGATATATTGAGTCTAGTCCTATTGATTAAGTGCTATTGTTCTACGTCGAGTTAGATACTATTGTGAATTCATTTGACATCATGTGTTTGAATATAAACTACACATATTTTGGCAGTGGGTTGTGAACACACAGGTTGCAAGTTTTGTATGGGCGGAACTTGGAACTGGGTGGATTTACAATGCCTTTGCTGCATAAACGATTTTGAAAGGCTTTACATTTCAACACAAACTCTATGAACTCACTCAACCTTTGTGTTGACACTTTTTAGCATGTTTTATCTCAGGTATCTAAGGTATTCACTTCATGGCATGCATTTGGACACATCATGGAGTCGCGATGACGACGCGTCCCACTTGGGTTTTACGTACTTTAAACATCGTTTGAATTGTAACAAGCTTATTTCCGCACAAGTTGATTTTCATTTGGGACCTACTTTGTAAACTCTGATTGTTTTATTAAATCAAACGATGTTCTTTTCAAACGACACTTTAGGTCGTTCAATATAACTGTGATTGTGATGCTATGACAGTCAATCCCCAGGAATTCCATTCCGCTGCAAAACAGGTAATTTGGGGGTGTGACATCATCAAAATCGATGGTGGTTCCTTGTGGTTCCGACTCATGGAGAGCTCTTCTTCGCTTATACAGATCTCTATCGGGTTCGGCAAAGGGTTCAAGAAGGGTTTTGGTGGAACTACGGGTCCTAAGCTGTCTAAGGGAGTTAGCGGGCGGAAATGGCTGGTTTGGTGGTGGGTTATCACCTTCCATGATGAAAAGTGATGGGATTACTAACAAGGTCACGAAGAAGGGGGATAGACTCCGAGGAAGCTAAAAATGAGAAAAAAATCTTAATTGATAGGAATCAAGCAAGGGAACCTAAACAAGATAGAAATCAAACTATAGCTATTCTATTCCCCAGCAGCGGCGCCAAAAACTTGATGCACGTATGACGCGTTCGGGGTCAATGGAACTTCCTTTTTGTCGAGCAAGTTTTTCAACACCCTAAGTAGTGAACCTAATCGTTGTAGTGTAGTATTGGGTAAGCCTCGGGTATTGATATCGTTCTCTAGGGGAATAGGAATTCTAGTGAGAAGTGTAATACGCTAAGGTTGAGGTTGAGGAAGATTATTTTTTATCTTTTTATATTTTTTAGAAAGCTAAGGGTAAAATCTCAGGGTTTGGATTTGGGGGCTTGGTACTTCTACCGATTACTCTACTATCTAATTATCTAAACTATGGGTAGTCTTATGTCTATTGATATGTGCTCGTATGATGATTAAAAATGTGTTTACCTATATACTATTACTCCCTAGTTATCTTTTATTGGTGGTTGAATTGTCACTTCCTTATTCTTAACGCGTTGTGTTTTCTAAGGTCGTAGGGTGCTTTTCTCCCTAACTCTTTGAGACTACCTTAAGGTTATTGCCTACGAAATCTCTAGGTTTCATAAACGAACTCTAAGGTTATCTTTAGATGTTTAGCCTACAATTCCGCTAAGTAATTTATAAGCTAAGGTTCACAAAGATTACTCAAGCATTCAAACACAACGATGGCCTAATGCACTCCTAAGCCAATTACAATTAAGATAAGAGACAACCAATCAATAATTAATAACTAGGTTTCATAGATTTAAGCAAACACACAAGAAATTTAGCCGGACATGTTAAACACACAAGCATACACACATTCAATCGAAGACATAATGAAACCAATGAAGTAAAACACTTATCTTGATGTAAAATAGGGTATGAGAACCCTAAGATACTGTCTAAACCGAACTACAATTGTTTTAGGTTTTTACTCCATAAGTCTACCTCTTTAAAATCTCAAAATTCAATTTCTATATATAGTTTTACATTCGCGAAGACGTCGCCTTATAGGTGGGACGCCGTCAGATCGCGGTCATTAGGGTTTCGTCTTGGCCAAGTAATAATTGGGACAACGTCATGTTGTAGCTGTGACGCCGTCGGGCTTCAGTAGTGACGTCGTCTGATTCTGGATCTAGGCCGTCTGGGATGAAAAGTCTTTGTGACGCCCTTCCTCTTCAAAGCCTGACGCCGTCAGGTGTAATTTAGCAAAAAGTCTACTGAGCCGTCACAAATTTAATTACATATAGAGGGACGGCGTCGCCCTTGGATCGTGACGCCGTTGGCTTCAAATTCAGCAGCTTGAGTGTCTTCGATCTTGACTTAGCCATTTTCTTCATGTATTCACTCCTTTTCGTCCAAATATGCATCATTCCAGCATTTTGCTTTCAAGAGACCTAAAAAGTGAAAAGGAACGAAATTAAGCAGTAACGGATATAAAAGTGGGCGATTAAGAGCTTAAATGACCCCTTAAAAGTGTACGTTTTAAATCCTTATCAGTTCAAAACAAGATGCTGTAGTTTTCGAGAAAGATCCAATATGCCTTTATCACCTCTTTATTGATCTTCATCGGAAGTGTAATCATAAAATAGAGAGTCAAAGATCTATAGCTGCATGTTAAAAGCTATCAGAAGAGGCTAAACTTGACAAAGTCGCTTCTTAAATTTCCAGGGATACTTGAGGAGGCACAATACAACCTGAAGAAAACGACGACATTTGGATTTATCTACAACAGTGATGTCTCCAGAAATTGCTTTATGGAATATAAAGAAATTCATAAGTATTGCGATGCAACCCTCACAAAGGTTTGAAAAGGTTTGGACGTACGTATCATGGATCAACAACTGAAAATGACTGAGAAGAGGAGATGGTATTCTGGTCAAGTAAGGGAAGTAAAGAACTTCATCAACAAGATTGATCGTGTTTTAAGAAGAAGAAGAAGGAGAATTTGGATATTGGAAAGCTATGTAGGCAGACGACCAAGCTTTAATATCCCAAATTATTCGTGCCCTGAATTATTTGTAATACTTAGGATAGGTTAGAACATTTGAACAAAGGATAGGTTAAAACATTTGAACAAACTATAACTCTAACTCTAATCATTCCTAGTAGTATATTGTGATGAATTGTGTTTTCTAAAACCTTGAGCATAATTCTTTCACACCAATTTTTAAAAAAGTATTTTAACGCGATTCAAAAATCTGCTCAAGTAGACTATCCCTAGAATAAGTTACCATCATTTGAGAGGGAGTATATTTGTTAAACAAAAAACCATTTTTTTGTGATAAAACTATGGCTTATGCATAAATTTTAGTGCATAACACGATCTTTTAAAGAAAGGACCCTGTTGTACATTTTAGTGTAACAATCCTTATATAAGGAGCGAAGGCTTCTTAATTTTGAGAAAAATAAATTCAAAACTTATCAACGATTTTTCAAAAATATATAATATTCCCTCTTGGTATTCAAAATCTCAAGAAGTATTTCACTCGTTGAGGGGGGAGTATTACAAATTCTTTGTTTTAAAATCAAATGTTCTTGTTATCCGTTTCTCCCCAAGGAATTTCAAAATCTCAAAAAGCATATTTTAATCATCATTGTTTTTCAAAAACAACATTGATATAAAAAAACAACATTGATATGCTATTTACAAAAACATTTATGGCTATATGATCAACATCGAGTATTCTCCTTTCTGGTGAATGTTCTAAATGATCTACAGTCATGGAGTGATCCCTTGGGATACTCCAGCGGCTCATCTGTGTCAGTTTATCCTTTGGAAATTTGGATACAGGAATGACAGTGTGAAGATATTAAGTACATAAATATCATAGTGACCATCCGGTCTAAGAATATTCGAGGAACGCGGCAAAATTCATGCATCAGTTCTAAGACTATTCAAGGAACGCGCCAACAATATGGGATGTGACTGTATAAGATATCTAAACATAAACGATGGAAACTTTATTACTAACCTTTTCATACAGCTACCCATGGAGGCCCAGAGTTCCAGAAGAGACCGTTACCATCACCTTAATCATCAACATCCTTCCATTTCCACATGCTCATACCAACATCATAAAGTAATGTAAAGTCTAAAGAAAGTTCTCATCAAAGATCAAAAGAAAGCAAACTTCAAAAGATTCTACGTAAAAGCCAAAGAATCTATAAAGTTAAGAGACAAAGATCAAAGTAAAAGAATAAGGACCACATATTTATGAAGCATCAAAGTCAACTAGAAGTATGAGCATGTTGGAAAAGACGAAAAGACACCGGCGATAAAGTTGTTGATGAAAGGCAGGAGAAAACAATATCTGATCACAACAACAAGAACAAAGAACAAAGAAGTAAAGAGTTAAAGGCATCACAACTAAAGAACAGCAAAGAGTAAAAGACATCAAACGATCTATGATGACCAACCCTTAGGGGGAGATTATTGGGAATACGTTATTATAAAGTGTCGGTCATTAGATGTTGTAATAGGTCGTTAATGTAATAGGCTTATAATTCTTAGTTAAATGATCCGGCCCATGTAGTAAGCCCATAGGCCGTGTGTTTTGGTACTAGGGCAACGTCCATCTTATGTGTAAACACTATAAGTACCCTTCTCATTAATGAGAAGAGTGTTAGTTCCTTTGTGTTATAAAATTTCTCTTATTTCATTACACTTTGTTCCTTTTATTCTCTCTCTCTATTCTCTCACTAGAAACATCATGTGTGGTTCTTTAGAGATGACCTAACAAATGTTTATGTGCATCGTGAGGCCTTCATCAGTCTACGTCATTGTCTAACATTTATTGGTTTTAACCGACGATTTTCTTAATTTGAGGTTCAAGATTAACAATGATTATGTGCATCGCGAGGCCTTCATCACTCTACGCTATTATCTAACATGTTATTGTCCATTTTCTTAATGTTTATGTTTTTTATAGCTTACTTATTTTTTCAATGTGCGATTGTAAGCACGAAATTAGCGACGTGTTACATTTCCACTATCATCGTTTGGTTATGAGATATTATTTATTGTTCGATTGTAAGGACAATTTTATCAAGATATTATATGTAAACTATCAATCTTGGTTCCGTTCATTTTTTTATTATTATTTTTATTAATGATAATCATGAAGCGAGGGATGAAAGTATGAGCGATAAAGCTAGGTAACTAGGGGAAAGAGACGAAGGTATGACCATGGCTATCGATATGCTTATAGTTATAAAATCAAATACCGTAAAGACTGGGTTCATTTGAAACACACAAAAAATTACATTACAAACAAGATTACATGATCGGCGACCTATATGTTTCGTTATTTGCTCCTCCCAAATTGCAATTTCCTTCTTCTGACCCTTTATTGCTTTGATCAAGTCTTGTATAGCATATTCAACTTTTTTGTTTTTCAGTTTTGAACGCTTGGTTAATGAGTCATGCTATTCAATCAAAGACAATTATGTACCATATTTTCCTTTGTTTCACTTCTCCTAAACTTCTTGGGATACGGCTGCGTGGAAAACTAGAAGGGGGGGTTGAATAGTTTTACTGATTAAAACTTTGTTTTAAACTATTTAGATCGACTTATGTCAATCTATTTGGATGCATGTTGGATGTTGATAAACAAACACATAGAAATATAAATATGTAATGAAAAGATAAAGAGTAAGAAGCACAAAACTACAACGCGAGTATTTATAGTGGTTCGGCTACAAGGACACCTTCCTTGCCCTACTCCACTCCCTGAGTCACCTACTCGAGAGTTCGTAATCACTACACAACACCAGCTCCTTATGGTGGAGAAACCTTCACAACGTTGCCTACTCTTTATCCGGTACAAGGCTAGATACCGGGTTCTTCCATGAGGAAGAACCAAACCTATCACGACGTCGCCTACCCTTTATCCGGTACTAGGCTAGATACCGAGTTCCATTACAATGGAGGAACTACTACCCAACACTACACCAACACCTAACCCCAAAGGAGATCTACTACTTATAATAACATCATCAAGGATAACAATATCCTTTGACCCAATACTAATCTATCATGTACATCGAATCACACCATATCGAATGTACACCTTAGGTACCTTTCACTAATTCCTTTGACTCGATCTTCAAGACACCCTTCACTAATGTCTTGTGACTTGACTTCTAGGCACCCTTCACTAATGCCTCTAGCCTTGACTTCTAAGCACCCTTTACTAGTGCTTTCAATACGGACGATCGAAACCCTTCACTAATATCTTTGTCTTGACACTTGAGACATCTTTCACTAATGTCTTCAACACTACACTTCTTATGAGAAAGAAGAAAACTATCAACAAGAGAACCTCAGTAGTCTTGATGATAACGAAGCATCGCAACTCATGGACTTGAGCTTGCTCGTCTTTAAAAGATGGTGATCTTGCCTTTAAGAGGAACCTAGAGAATCACACGAAAACAAAACTACATACATAGATCACTTGGATCTAAGGTTAGAGAGTTTATAACTCAAAGAGAAAATATGTGAGAAAGGGGTGAGAAACAATGAAGAAATGGCTCACTATTTATAGAGAGAAAATGTCTACTGTTCCACGGATCCGTCCAGTGCAATACTGGGGATCCGTGGGACGCTCCCCTTTGACCATAGGTTTTGGGTCATTGGGTCATGGGTTATGGATCATGGTATTAAAGTAGATACAATGTATCTCCAAGATGCAATGCATCTAGTCCATGGTTCATGGATTAAAACTATGGGCCATGGATTAAAACCATGTGTAACACCCCCAATTTCGTGATACGCAGCGGAATTCAAACTGGGTGTTACTTCATGGCAAACAGTCATAACAATAGAAAACGTACTCTAATGGAGTCGTTTTAAAATATTTATCATTCGATTTATGTAAATATCAGAGTTTACAAAAATGAGGTCCCAGATGGTTCCAAGTTTACAAAATACATTAAATTGGTTTTCGAATGATAATAAAATTTATAGCCATCTTCAGTATCCTTGCTCTTCCGTGCCAACTTCTGACATTATGGACCTGAAATACATGCTTAAAACTGTCAACACAAAGGTTGAGTGAAATTCATAGAGTTTTGGAAATCAGTTGAACACATAATGTTTGTAGTGTGAGTTATAAATTCACACCAATGGTTTGAAAACCAAAAGAGATATTATTGTTGCATGGTACGGCTGCCTCAAGTATATGATACTTGTTAGCCTTAATAGTTTTATTAGAAGTGATGGTCATTCACGTATAGGAACTTTATAACGTGTGTTAGTTATCGGGTTAGAATAGTCAACGGGCTCGTGGATTGGGCTAAGCTATTTGGTTAAACGTTAAGCTTAGCTAGCCGTTTATAATGTGTAATCCAATCCAAGTCCACGAAAGCCCAAAGAAAAGCCCAAGCAAAGCCTTTAGGGTTTTAAGTTGCTTGTACTATAAATACCCCTCAAATGGTCATTTGAGGGGTGTGCTTGAAAGTGTGTGTGTGTGTGTGTTTTCCTTATTGAATATACAACATCTTGTGTTTATCTTGTCTCACATCATACACGAATTTATATCTTCAAGTCACCATCTTTCTCTTCCTTATTTCTAAGCTTTACGTTTTGTGTTTGTGTTAACGTGGTATAAGTGTTGGGTTTGTGATAAGGTTGATATTTATAAGGTCCTACAAAAGAAAGGTTACGCGTAGACTCGACCTCGACCACAACAATATACCAAATACCCACGACTTCAGTTTATCATCACATCATCAGTCCGTATCTACCAAAACCAAAACCAATTATTCAACCTACATCTAGACTCACTTCAAGAACCCTCACATCACTCCCCAACTCTCAAAACGAAAATAACATTAGATCTCAGTTTCTATTTAATTTTTTTGCAATCTTTGTTAAAGATTGTTTCAATTAAATATTTATCATCATCAATCTTTTACGAAGTCAAAGCTTCAATAATATCCGAATCTTTCAAGAAAGATTATAACAAGTATGTTATATCTTTTCTAAGATTCGTTTAACATCAAAAACAAATGACACAAGGACGAGAACATCAAGTCATAACCTACCCGAGACCCATTTGAGTGGATCTTGTTGCCAATCTTGTTGTATTTGTTTGCTTCTGGTATCTTGAGAATAACGATTGGTTGATTGAAAATTTATGATGGAGATGTGATTTATATGAGTTGGGAGAAAGCAGTTTTGGTGAAAATAACAAAAAAGAGAAGCGTCTGTTTTGTGGTAGGCGCATATCAACAAGATGTGTGTAGGGTTAGTTTGAAATGGTTGTGAAATGTGAGTTAATATACTCGGTTACAAAATCTCGTGAATATGGATTGGGTTTTAATTTGGAACGTGGGCCTTGGTGAGACTGCTTCTTTTTGGGCTTTGTATTTTTACGTGGACTTTGGGCTGACGTGGTGATATCATGGTTGAGTGTCTAGATTCATTAAGCAATGAAAAAGTATGATCAAATTTAGTTATCCGAATTCTTGGGATACTAATTTTTTTTATTCGGTTAAAAGTGGTATTATTGGTATGGTATTAATTTCATGGAGGGATACATTATTCACGGCTTGCGCGAAATTTGAAAAATGGCTACGGAGTTTTTGTACGGTATTATTGATGAGAAATTGAAGTGACATATCACGGGTGGACTTCTTTATCGTTGAGACGTTGGTTGGTTGGATGCATGTCTCAAGATAACTTGTTGGAGCACATTATGAAATTTGAAAATCTGGTTATAACTGGTAAGGAGTTACGTTGTAGTGCTCACAGTGTGTAACCATCACTTTAAGGAGTTACGTTGTTGTGCTCAGTGTCACACGATGTTGTGGATTGGTCAATAATTTAGAACAAGCAGTAAGTCACAAAGTTGGGATGTTTACTTCCTTTTCAAGTCAGTCGTATCGGGTTTCCTCCATATGTAGTCATTACTATTAGCCGGTGAATTCAAAGGAGGTTCGATTAAAGGTTGGTTAGAGAAAATTATTGAGAGTATCTTTGCGACATATTCTCACGGAAATTATGATCAAGCTATGATGTTAATCTTGCATCAAGAAGGTAATACGGTATGTACGCAACATTATGATGATTCCGATAGCTCGCAACCATCAGGAGGGAGAAGTTGATAAGTGTTGGGTTTGCTTGGTAAAGTGATAAGGTTGATAAAACTAAGGTCCTACAATTGGTATCAATCGCCTAACAATGGTTTAGGAGTGTTTGTGTTTGGTTTGAATGTGTTACGCGTAAAAAGGCTCTCGTTATACGTTTTTGTCAAGCTTAAAGCTTTAATTTTTGCACTCAAAAATTCAAGATTCTTGTGGTTTAAGGTTTATTTGGTGCTAAAGTTTCAGTTTTTTGCAAAAAGTTCGAAGCTTTACGCGTTTTGGTTAAGTTTTGAGCTCGTTTTTGGTTCTTTGGTCATTTCTACTCATAACTTTTCTAAGCACTTTGGGTGAAAAAGGTCAACATTTTTGGGTTATTCGAGTGTTTTTAAGGATATCTGTGCAAGAGAAATCGGTTGAATCATTGAAATTTTTTTACGAGTAGGTCAAAACCCTAGTTCTACTCGTAAGAAAGTCAACTACGCATAGTTTTCTACTCGTAACTTTTTGGTGAAGAATCTTCGTGCTCTAACGGTGACTCAGTGCTTCCCTCACTTGGATAAGTGTGTGGAACACTTCGACTTTTGGATATCTCTTACACTGTGATAGTGTAAAGGATTTTTGGGCAAAACCCTAATCTTACGCATAAGTTTCGACTTACGCGTAGAATACTTTACGCATAAGCATTTTTCTTACGCCTAAGTTTTTCTTACGCATAAGCTAAATCTTACGCATAACTTTTTCTACTCGTAACTTTCAACCTACGCATAAGATCCTACGCCTAAGGAATCCTACGCCTAAGATCCTACGCATAAGATCCTACGCCTAAGTTTCTACTCGTAACTTGTGTTTCTACGCCTAAGCTCTTTCTACGCATAAGTTTAAAAAAAAAAAATTCAAATTTTTGGGCCTAAATTCAAATTTTTGAGGAGACTAAACGTTCAATTTTTACGCGAGATTCAAATTTTGGTTTAACTGTGAAAATTTTGGTCAAAAATTCAAATTTTTGGGCCTAAATTCAAATTTTTCGGGTCAAATTTGGCGTCAAAATTGTCATAACTCAAATTTTTCATACGACCTTAGAATTGATTTTTATAGTGAATTTCAAATTTTGGGCGAAATTTTTTTAAGAACCGAGTTTACGAGTACGACTTTCGGAAACACCTCAACTGAGCTTAATCATCATCAACCACAACTCCTTTATCGTTGAATCGATCCTACATCAACTTTATCAGATCATACCTTCATCAATGGCAACTCAACAAGACATTCATGCAGCCGGTGCCGAAAACCGTCCTCCTATGTTGGAAAAAGGTGGTTATCTTCAATGGACAAGTCGAATGCTTCGTTACATCAAGACAAAACCTAATGGAAAATTGATGATCAAATCCATTCAGGATGGACCCTTCATACCTCGACAAGTCCAAGACCCTGGAAATCCTGATGCAACACCTCCCACCCCACCATTTTTTCGTCTTCAAAAAGAATCGGAATACTCTGAAGAGGATCAGAAGAAAGTCGAAGCAGATGACATGGCAATTCATATTATCCAACTGGGTTTACCAAGAGACATCTTTGCTGCTGTAGACAGTTGTGAAACTGCTTTCGATATGTGGGAACGTGTTAGACGACTTTGTCATGGAACAGAAATTGGTCAACAAGACACAGAGAACAAGTTGCTAACTGCTTGGGAGAAGTTTACATCTACTCCAGGAGAATCCATCGAATCCTACTATGGAAGGTTCTGCACTTTAATGAATGAGCTGATCAGAAACAAGTTGACACCCAGAACTATCGTGAGCAACATCAAGTTCTTGAACAATCTACCAGAAGAATGGGGACGATATGTCACTATTGTCAACCAAACAAAAGACTTACATCAAGTGAACTTTGATCAACTCAACAATTTTCTGAAACAAAATCAAGCTGAAGTGAATAAAGTCAGGCAAGAAAGATTAGCAAAGAATCATGATCCATTGGCACTCATTGCAAAGACTCAAACTCCAGTGAATACACAACAACAACCTTCATCATCTTCTACTAACAACAACTTGCAGCAATACATCCCTCAACAACAAAACTATCCACCTGAACAACAACATTACCAGGAACAAGGAATCACTGATCTTGAAATGGAACAAGAAGAAGCTTTGTCACAAGCATTTGCATTCTTGGGTAAAGCATTCAGAGGTCGCTATTCCACACCAACTAACAACAACCAAAGGATTTCATCAAACACTCGCAACAGGCAAGTTGCACAGCCGGGTGTGAATATGGGTCGTCAAGGTCAAATGGTTGGAGTTATTGGGAATCAGCAGGGATATGCTACTGGATTTCGCATGGGTAATCAAGGGGTTCCGAATCAGGGTAATCAGATGGGTCAGAATGTTGGGAATAGAGCAGTGGGAAATCAGAATGGGAATGTTGCAGCTCCAGTCGTTGGGAATTATGGAAATGTGAATCAGGGTAATCAAGTTACGTGTTATAACTGTCAAGGAGTGGGTCACATGGCAAGAAACTGTCCCACTAAACCGCACAAGAAGACTGGTGATTTTCTTCGAAAAGCTGCTTTGTTAGCAGATAAGCTAGATGCGGGGTTACAGTTGAGTGCTGAGGAAAATGACTTTTTCGCTATTGTGGATGAATTGGAAGACCTCGAGGAACTCAATGCGAATTGCATCTTCATGGCAAATCTTCAGGAAGCTAAGTATGACACGGAGTCAGACTCACCTCCTGTCTATGACGCCAACGCAGTATCTGAGGTACCAATCATTGATCCATGTTATAACAATGTCATATTTGATGTGTTTACTCATGACGAACAGCATTCTGTGACATCAGCACCTACTTATGATACATACCTGGACAATCCGAGTTGTAGCAATACTAACTCCGAAACTCCAGATGTGGATCCTAATGGAGGCTGTGTGGCACAAAATACTGAGACTGATGAGGAAACACGTGCGTATTTTGAATCATTAATCAACAACTGTGGCATTGAAATTGAGAAAGTTAAAAAGGTCAATCGCGATGTTAAGGCCGCGAATGCTAAATTGACCGCTGAGCTTGAGAGTTACAAGGAGAACGCAAAAGCCTTTGAATTTCAGAAAAACAAAGAATCAGAATTAGAAATTGGTTATCGAAATTTGGTTTCTAAAGAACAACTTTTGCAAATCAAGTATAACACACTCGATGTGAATTTGAACTTGAAAATCAAATCTTTAAACAAGGAAATTTCTGAATTAAATGACCAACTTTCTAAACAAAAAGCAATGTATTCTGATCTTGAAAAAGAGAAGAAGAAGTTGATCACTGATTTTGCAAAACGAGAAGATTCTCTTCTCGATGAGATTCTGGACAAAAATGAAATGATCAAAAAATTGGACAATTTACTTCTTACAACGGGTCATTCCGCTAAGACAATCAAGATGCTTTCTAATCAAGTAAATCCGATTTTTCATACTTCGCAAAAAATGGCTCTTGGTAACTCACCTCCTTGTTTCCTCAAGAAAGCTCAGAAAGAACGGAATGTGTTGAACAATGGAAAACCTTTGCATGAACCTATAATTGTGCATGATTCTCTTGAAACGTTAGAACTATCTGAGGAGAGTAGATCAAAAATGAAACAAAAGAATCCGGAAATCAAACCTATTGATTATAACAAATGGAACAAACTTAACGGAATTACTTTTGTTAATCAAAATGAAAAGTCAAAGTTTTCCATCACAACATGTGTTTCAAACAAAGAGTCAACATCTGTTTCAAAACCTGTTGTTGTCTCAAATTCTCTTTCGAACATTGAACAAATGTCTTCAAACAATCCTTTTAACACAAGTGATGCGAGAAGTATTTTAGACAATGTGAAAACTAGAATTGTGGATCTTCAAGACACTGTTAAAACTAAAACCACTATTACACCTAACAACTGGTTCTCTAGTTTTGACATCGAACAAAAAAAGTTTTTTGAAACTCAAATTGCCCCTCAGCTGAATGCCATCAGTGCAAGGGTAATTCATTTTGAACAAGCGTTTTTGCAAGAAACAACTGACTTTGTCAAGGACCATAAATCCCTGGTAAAGCAAGCTAATGACTGTGTTGAACAAATCAAAGTTTTGGAAAATTTAAATGACTCTCTCTTCGAAGATGTTCTGACTACTGATATTATGTCCATCATTTTGCAAACATATTCTGTTGAAGATCATGAAAGACTCCAGTCTGAGACCTCCGAAATTGTTTCAAAATATGAAAAAGCTCTTATGAAACTTGAAAAAGAAAATGTCTCATATTTTAAACAACTTGATCGAAAAACTGAGGAATGCAAGTATGACAAATTGTCGTATGAGCGTGCCTACAATGACATGAAAGCTAAAAACGATCTTTTGAAGGCTCAGCTGGAATGTCAAAAAGGAAAGGTAGTGGAAACTGTGATTACAAAACCATTGACTGAGGAGAAAGCAAATGTTCCCAAACCGGTTTCCAAACCAAAAATGTCTGTTTCTATGCCTCCTCCAAAAGTCAATGAGAAAAATGTTTCATCAAAATCAGTCACTCCACCTGCCTTGCCTAATCAAAATGTTGATAAAGGAAAAGCGGTTATAGAGAAACCAACAGTTTTAGCACCTGGACTTTTTAAGATGAGTACCACTAATGCGTCTGCCTCCACATCTAAAACATATGGAACAAACGACATAAGTTTAGAAAAGCACTCTAAAGAGACTAGGAAAGCTGAAACCACTTCTCTAGATAAACATGTGAATCCTAATGAGTGTGCCTTACCTTCTACAGGACTAGGAAGCACCTCTAGGAGCAGCAGACTAAAGCCTAAGAGCAATTCAAGGAACAATAGAGTCTCGCTTGCCTCTAAGAGTAGTCGCTTGAATAAAGAGAAGAAAGTAGAAGAACACCCTAGGAATTTACCGCTTTGTAATAAGAAAGACATTTCATCTGAATGTAATGAACCTATGAAATCTGCTAAGTTTAATGAATCTGTTGAATCTGTTTGTTTAACTGGCAAGAAATCTTTAACTAATGTTCATGATGATTGTGTTTCTAAGAATGAGATTGATAAGCCTGTTAAGAAGAATGTTCCCAAAAGAACTTATGCTAAACGAATAGGAAGACTAGTCGCGAGACTTAGGCTTTACACTACTGATAGGGAGCATAATGTTTACTTTAGGGATGACATTTGGAAACCCACGGGTAGAACTTTCACACTCTAGAATGGAAGAATGAGTGATGCACCTATCTTACCAATAGATGACTTCTATGAGTGTGATCAGGATTTTACCTCTAACCCAAAGGAACCAAAATCGAAACGGTTTCCAAAATCTTCTTCTTCTGTGATTGGCAGGTTATCGAAATATGTCTTTGGATCGTCGACTCGGGTTGCTCCAAGCACATGACCGGGAATCTGAAGCTGCTGATCAATTTCGTCTGGAAATTCATGGGAACCGTACGTTTCGGAAATGATCATGTAGCAGCTATCATGGGTTATGGAGATCTACCTTTTGGAAATTATTTGATCACTCGGGTTTACTATGTCCAAGGGTTGGGACACAATTTGTTCTCAGTCGGGCAGTTCTGTGATGCAGATTTAGAGGTTGCTTTTAGGAAAAATGCTTGCTTCGTTAGAAACTTGGATGGCACTGATCTCTTAACTGGGAATCGTGATACAAACTTGTATGCTATCGACATAAACCAAATGGCCTCTTCATCACCAATATGTCTTATGACACGAGCATCTGGAACACAGTCCTGGTTGTGGCACAGACGGTTATCCCATCTCAATTTTGACACCATCAACAAAATTGCCAAAGACAACATCGTCAATGGACTTCCAAAGTTCAAATACACCAAGGATCACCTATGTCCATCATGCGAACAAGGAAAAAGCAAAAGAGCATCATATAAACCCAAATCTGTACCTAGTTCGGAAGCAAAGTTGCATATGTTGCACATGGACTTATGTGGCCCAATGAGAGTTGAAAGCATTAATGGGAAAAAGTATATTCTTGTTATCGTCGATGACTATTCGAGATATACATGGGTTAAGTTTCTGAGATCAAAAGACGAAGCACCAGGCATCATCATCACCTTTTTGAAACGTATTCAAGTACTTCTTCAAACTCCAGTAAGGGTTGTAAGAACAGACAACGGCACAGAATTCACTAATCAGGAGTTAAGAGCTTATTTTGAAAATGTTGGAATTACTCATCAGACATCAGCTGTTAGAACTCCACAGCAGAATGGGGTAGTTGAAAGAAGAAATAGAACTCTTGTGGAAGCTGCTCGCACAATGCTAATCTATTCTAGTGCACCGTTATTTCTATGGGCTGATGCTGTTGCCACTGCTTGTTTCACTCAGAACCGATCTCTCATCCATCCAAGATTCAATAAAACCCCATATGAAATAGTGAACAACAGAAAACCTGATATCTCTTACTTTCACGTGTTTGGCGCTTTGTGCTATCCTACGAATGACAGAGAAGATCTTGGAAAACTGAAAGCAAAAGGTGATATTGGAATCTTCATTGGATATTCAGATAACTCGAGGGCATTCAGGGTGTATAACAGAAGGCTAAGGAGGATCATGGAGACGATGAATGTGAAGTTTGACGAACTTTCACAAATGGCTTCTGAGAGACTCGCTCTAGAACCCGCACTAAACCGACAGACTTCTGGACACATCAGTTCAGGACTCGTACCTCAAAGAGCTCAATCAACTTCGTTTAACAATCCTAAAGAACAAGAATGGGAGAATTTCTTCGAGTTAATGTTCGATGAATACTATGGTGGAACTTCGACAAATGCATCAAACCATCATTCCGCTGCACCCGCTCAAAATCATCCTCCACCACCAACAGAAGATGCATCTACAACGGTCGAAACCAATGCACCAACTCCATGAACATCATCTACATCTACTCAAGATCTTACACCCGTTCTACCAGCAGTTGATGAGCAAAACCAAAACCATAACGATGCAACGTTAGATGAAGACTTATTTGAAAACCCGTTTGCTACGGAATCAGCTGAATCATCTTCATGCTTACGAGAACCATCTAACTCACATACGTTTAACCAACGGTATCCTTCTACTCTGAAGTGGACAAAAGACCACCCAATTGAACAGGTTATTGGTGAACCTTCAAGGCCAATACAGACGAGACGTCAACTTGCCACCGATTGCGACTTATGCATTTACCTTTGCTCAATTAGCAATCTAGAACCAAAGAACATTCGTGAGGCAATGGCAGATCCCGCATGGATAGAAGCAATGCAGGAGGAACTTCTTCAATACCGTCTACATGACTCTTGGGAAAAGGTTCCAAGACCAATTGACGTTCGCGTCATCGATCTCAAATGGTTATGGAAGAACAAACGGGATGAAGAAATGACTGTAATTCGCAACAAAGCTCGTCTTGTGGCCAAAGGATACAGACAGGAAGAGGGAATAGACTTTGAAGAGTCATTCGCGCCGGTAGCTAGACTTGAAGCAGTCAGGATATTCTTGGCCTATGCAGCTCACAAAAACATCACGGTTTATCAGATGGACATTAAGACCGCGTTCTTGAATGGAACTCTGAAAGAAGAAGTGTACGTGAGTCAGCCAGAAGGCTTCATAGACATGGAACATCCAGACTACGTCTACAAACTCAAAAAGGCTATATATGGTTTGAAACAAGCTCCGAGAGCGTGGTATGACGAACTGTCCTCTTTCCTTATCCAAAACAATTTCACCAAAGGAACAGTTGATCCTACCTTGTTTACTCAAAAATGCAAAAACGACATTTTGATTGTTCAGATTTATGTGGACGACATCATCTTTGGGTCCACTAATCCGAAACTTTCAAAACATTTTGAAAATCTCATGAAAAGAAAATTTGAAATGTCCATGATGGGGGAACTAAAATTCTTTCTTGGTTTACAAATACATCAGTCCCCTCGTGGAATTTTTATAAATCAAGCTCAGTATACAACTGAGATTTTGAAAAATCATGGTATGGACAATTGTGACTCGGTCGGAACACCAATGGTAACTTCACCAAAAATTGGAGCCGATTTGTTTGGGAAACCTACTGATCCGAAGAAATATCGGAGCATGATTGGTTCTCTCATGTATCTTACTGCTAGTCGACCAGATATTCATTTTGCTGTTTGCTTATTAGCACGGTTTCAGGCTAAGCCTACCGAATTGCACCTCAAAGAGGTTAAACGGATCTTTCGGTACCTGAAGACATCCATTCACATGGGACTTTGGTATCCGAAGGAATCCGGATTTGATCTAATTGCCTTTTCAGATGCGGACCACGCAGGTGACCAAGTTACAGGAAAAAGTACATCTGGAGGAGCACAATTTTTGGGTGAAAAGCTAGTCAGCTGGTCTTCAAAGAAACAAGATTGCACTGCACTATCAACCGCTGAAGCTGAGTATGTGTCTCTATCTGCGTGTTGTGCTCAAGTTCTATGGATGAGAACACAACTCACAGATTATGGCTTTACTTTCGATAAAATACCTATGTATTGTGACTCGAAAAGTGCCATAGCCATATCATGCAATCCTGTTCATCACTCAAAGACTAAGCATATCAGAGTCCGCTATCACTTCATCAAAGAGTACGTCGAAAATGGTACTGTTGAATTATTCTTCGTGAAGACAGATTACCAACTCGCCGATCTATTAACGAAAGCCCTTCCAAAAGAAAGGTTTGAGTATTTAGTTCGACGAATTGGAATGCGAAGCCTAACCCCTGAGGAGTTAGAACGTCTTCTCGAATCTTCTTGAAAATGATTTTCCAAAAAGCTTCGCTGTAAATATTTTTGAAAAACAAAATACAAAATTTGAAAAACCAACAAAAGCAAAATATAAAAATATAAAACTTTCAAAAAATACAAAAACAATAGAAAATCAAAAATCCAAAAATATTCTTCTACGACATGTCTCTTGTATAATCGATATTCTGTACGTTTCTAGAAATGTCATTCAACAATGATACGGGCATGTACAGATGCTTGAGCGAGAGTTCTTTAATTGTTTTCTAAAACATGTCGTTTCTCAAAATTTCTTAATAAAATGGCTTTCGTATACATCAGTACGAAACCCGGACCGAAATGATGACTTTTGATTATTTTCAAATCAAAACTCGTGCTTTGATCGAAAAATGAGGTGTACGCTTCAGTGCACTACATTTAAAAATGGTGAGAAATCTTCATCATCTTGAGCACCTTTTCAAGATTGTGCAAAAAGATTTTCAAAATCTTTCAAATAGGTTGTGCTCAAGATAACTCCCTCTAAAACCCTTTAATTGAATATGCTTTGTTAAAGGGGGAGTATAAAACTAAAATGTTCCAAATTCATGCTTAAATCAAATCCGTTTGTCTCCCCAAAAGATTCTAAAATGTTGTTTAATCCGATGATATCAAAAATATCACGAATATGCTATTTTTGAGGGGGAGGAGACGTGATTAAAATGTGATCAAAATCGTTGTTTGAATCTCAAAATGAGCTCGACTCAGACGGAACCAATGAATTGACGAGCAATCATGTACCATCTCGAGAAACTTTCTATGGACTTGACCAGGACGGGTAATAATTTCAAGCTAGTTCTCTAGTGATGTAAACGTGTCTCGAATCGGTCTTGTTCATTTAAAGTCGATCAATTCAAAAAGTGCGAACTCTACCCTCTATGTGCAGATTTCTGTCAAAACTTATGAGCACATGTGAAGGGGGAGTGTTTCTGAAAATATAAAACTCACGGAGTGTTTCAAACATGTTTTCTATCATAAACACTCTGAGAGATTTTCAAGAAAAATGGTTTTATGGCAAAAATAGGACAGTCATGGAGTTATAAGGTGACTAAGGATAGGAAATTCGTCCTATGATCCGCCAGAGCCGGAGGGATCTACCCAAGGACATCACAAATAGTTAGTACTAGAAGTCCTTAGGAATGATTGAAAAAAGGAGTAATGTGAGAAAGGAGAAAGAAAGGGGTTGAAGAATTAAAAAGAAATGTAATGAAAAAGGGTGAAAAGAAATAGCCCTCCATATTCATCCTTAGGGCAGAAACCGGGTTCAACTCATCTGCTATTGGTTGTCACTAGATGACACTGGTATTGAAGACAAAGACGTCATGGACCCAGTGACGCACTGCACTAAACCTTCTAGCCACTCAATTCCTCTTAAAAGGGATTTGTTTCATTCTCACTGGGAACCCTACATAATCTATTGACCTTCTCTTAGAGTTGGTTGGTATTGAAGAAGGAGACCCTCTCCCTAGTCTCCGCTCAGGAAAACCAAAATGCACTAATTGAGTCTAGAGCCACGAGATTCATCAAAAGATCTCATAGGAACACTTGACATGACATCGCTTGTTGTTCATCAATAAGGGCACAAGTGATATATTATAGAGTCCTACGCAGATCTTAGCAATCTGCCAGAACATTTATGAGAAGTTTCACATCTGTGATCTTCAGTGATTGAATGGAAACTCCTGCCAGGGTCAACATCAAGCAGCCCTGACAGCAGGTCACTTCGGTAATTCTCCGTGGATTACGCTTAGTGTGTCTCAAACGGTCTACAGTCGTGGGGTGATGCTTCGGTGTACCTCAACGACTCATCTGAACTGTAGATGTACTTCGGTATATCGTGTTATCTCACTTGTGGGACTCCAGTTCAGTAACGGCCTCTGTGAGAATTAGAGACGTGTTTTCACACTATGCTGTTAACACCCTCGAAATTCAAGCTTGTAAGTGCCGGAATCCGCTTATTACTAACCTGCTTTTATGTTTTCTTCTTATGGAAGCTCCGGAGCGGATGGATCGTGCAGACTCGCCACATGCTCATACCAACAACACATGAAAGTTCTCATCATAATCAAAGGAGATGATTCTTCGTCAATGTCAAAAAATCTACAAAGTTTAAAGACTCCAGAACTACATCATTGGTAACCAAAAGACAAATAGAAGTGTGAGCATGGTGGAGAAAGAAGTGGAGAATGACGTGGAGACACCTAACCAACGAAGTTGACAACAGCAGACAACCACATTAACTGATCACAAAGCATGAAGGAACAAAGAATCAAGACTATTCAATATCTACTCACAAAGTTCTTGCTCAAGAAAAGTAAAGACCTAACCAAGTGGAGCATCGTTTGAATGACCACCCCTTAGGGGGAGATTGTTAGCCTTAATAGTTTTATTAGAAGTGATGGTCATTCACGTATAGGAACTTTATAACGTGTGTTAGTTATCGGGTTAGAATAGTCAACGGGCTCGTGGATTGGGCTAAGCTATTTGGTTAAACGTTAAGCTTAGCTAGCCGTTTATAATGTGTAATCCAATCCAAGTCCACGAAAGCCCAAGCAAAGCCTTTAGGGTTTTAAGTTGCTTGTACTATAAATACCCCTCAAATGGTCATTTGAGGGGTGTGCTTGAAAGTGTGTGTGTGTGTGTGTTTTCCTTATTGAATATACAACATCTTGTGTTTATCTTGTCTCACATCATACACGAATTTATATCTTCAAGTCACCATCTTTCTCTTCCTTATTTCTAAGCTTTACGTTTTGTGTTTGTGTTAACGTGGTATAAGTGTTGGGTTTGTGATAAGGTTGATATTTATAAGGTCCTACAATACTTGAGCCCGCTTTTGTTTGATACGGCTGCCTCAATACGTTGTGATACTTGAGCCCGCTTTTGTTTGAAAGCAATGTGTTAGGTTTAAAATAAAGCATGTATCCCCCCCAAGGGTTTGTAAAACAATTAAGTAATAGAAAGTGGGGCTATGAACTCACCGTAGAGTAAATGATATCAAATGTAAAATGAGAATGATGGATATGCCGTGAGAACTTCTACGAGCAACCTAAAATAGAATGTTGCGAATTAGGTTTGGAATAATGTTTAGGAAAACATAAACCATCCTATATACGTCTCTATGTTGATCATGATGTAGTACATGGTATTTGTGTATGTCATTTATAGAAATGGTCTAGTTGTGAAAACATGTTTAGTTTATAGATATCGTACTACCGTTCGGGCCATCATAATTCAGAGGTCATGCAGTAAACGTTCGAGGAGCTAGGACACTTTAAATCGTAAATCCAGCAACTCGTCGATACGTTTTACTCAAATGAAACCCCTCACATGAAGCTCCCTACTTTTGTAGCACTTAGTAGATACAACATATGTTTTGAGTGAAGATTTATAACATAAAGTTTATCATGTTTTTAATAAGTATCTAGTTTTTACAAGTTCTCGTCGTTTTCATAAATATGATCACCTTAGTTAACGGTCTTGGGTAAACAAGCCTTAAGGCTTTAGCCATGGCCTTGCCGTGACTTTGGTCTTGACTACCATGGTCTTGAGACTTAGCTTTGACATTAGCCGTAGCCGTGGTCTTGGCTTATGGCCATTAGGCCTCTTGGTTTGTTTTTAGTTGTGACAAAAGTATAGTTATGAGACTAAATATAGGGCAGTTTCTGTTTATGAAAATTAATGGCGTGTTTATGCGTTTTCAAGGTCTGAGCTTCTTTATCATTGAAGGAAAACGGCGTTCCGGAAAACTTTCGTGTTTTAACTTTTTGATGAATCGGACCAGAAGTACTACTTTTAAAATGGCAGAACCAAAACAGTTACAAAATGGCAGTTTTGGCGTTTATGTTTCGCTAACTTCTCTTTATCATAACTTTTGACTCGTGTGTCCGTTTCGGGTGATTCAAATTGCTACGTTTTTGTTTTAATATTATCTACAAGAAAATGAAAAGTAACCTAAAAATGCGGGTGGTTACACCATGTATGACTTAAGCATGATGTCATGCAATGGGTTATGGGTCAAGCTCTATGGGTATGGGTCATGGAATTTGGGTTGTACCCAACTATATTCAATGTATTTGGTCAATGGGTCAAATACTTAAGTTTCTACCCATTTATATTACCCATTATAATAAATACTAGTTATGTATATATTTGCCCAATATGTAAACACTAGTTGTTGTACATATGTATTATTAAATCATAAAATCACTTATACTTGTTTTAGTGTTTTATGTGAAAACGTAAGTGTGTTAGAAAACTATTGGCTCAAACCATTTACGTACTTTATTTGTTTTGTTAAAATGATTTTACGTTTTCGACAAAACATTAGAAGATCGTAAAATATAAATAAACGTTTTTACGGCTTATTTGTATTAACAATCTCCCCCTTTTTGTTGATGACAAAACATAAAATTATTTTAAGGAAAAAACTAAATTTCGTAAAAGTTTGAATTTGTAGTTTTTACTTTCTTCTCCCCCTTTTTGTCGAAACAAAAAGAGCTTTGAAAGTAAACTAACACATTGTTTTAAGGAAAACATGTGAAAAGAAAGAATAGAGAGCAAGTGACGGGAAGAGTTCTCGTCTTAACTACCCCTTGACGAGTCCATCCCTTTGTGAGGGCGTCAAGTAAATATAAACTACTAAGCTAATGCATTGCAACCATGTTTGCAAATGGTTTTATCTTAGCGACGATAATGCTCCCCCTAGATAATTGCAACTTTGCAAGGGGACGTCATGAAATGTAATCCTAATATTGCAAATGATTTTGCAATGTAATGCTTTGACACAAAGCTCCCCCTAGCTTTAGAGTGTCAAAGTCTTCATGTGTCAATTGAAAACCTAAAAAATAAAGGTTAAAAGACAAGTATATAATGCATAATTTCCTGCAAATAAGACTCAAGTTAGCAGAAAATTGGTCTTCTGTTGCACGGATCCCACGGTTCCCTCCTTGGAGGGATCCGTCTAGGTAAATTCCAGGGATCCGTCTGTCTGATGACAAGATTCAGCAATGGAGATATAACAAATAATGTTAACATCAAAGTGAGATATGTATTATACCAAATAATCATATACTCAGAAATATAGAAAATATCATGTAATTTCATTTAATAAAACTAGAGATATGATATACATGACTCTAAAAACTAAGAAAATGAACGATTCATGACTTGGAGTTACTAGACTATCTAAGTTACGCTTGATACTACGACACCACTAAAATCCTCTAGCTCAAGTTTGTTTAGGTTTAATCTCGTCGAAATGTTCAAGGAGGTGATAAAACATGAAACGTTGATCTTCCCGTACTTCATGTATCAAACTTTCAACATGTTTACAATGATAACAATCTTTGTCATGGCTAGGTAGTGGTGATGGAAGAAATGAAATTGCTTGATGTGAAGGATCAAGTGAAGCGGGTTGAGGAGCCTCAAACGATGGAGGGATTGGTGGAGGCGCATTTGAAGATGGCTCAACCAAGAATGATGGTGGTGGTAGAGAGGTGTCAACTTCCATATGGTCGGGTGGTTGACTTTGATAATTTCTCATAATCCAAATGGGATTATTTGATGGTGACGGCGAAAAGGAAGCCGGAGCTAGTGTTGACTCACCACCTTGATTTTGTTCCATTATTCCTCCTAATGAGGAGAATGTTGCCATTGGTGAAGGATGGGACGCCCTGGGAGGCAAATCCTCTAGATTGTAGAGGTGTGGTGATGAGAGTGGAGTGGTGAATGAAAGGGCTCTAGGCACCAATGGTGATGGTTTAGTGGAAATGGGATTGTTTGGTTTAGGAGGTATGGTGGTGTTTGGCATAGGTAATTTCGTGGGAACTATCCTTTTAGGGATTGGTTTGATTGGTTGAGTTGGTGGAGGAAAAATCCTTGCATTTGTGGATTTGACCGGAGATGATTCGGTTGAAGAAATTTCATGTACAACACGAGCAATTTTCTTGGTTGGTCCTTTGGTAGAAGAGTTACCACTTGGAGCTTTCCTCATGATGAGATGATTCAAAGAGGTTTGTAAAGGTTTCTAAGTGCTGAAAATGAGGATGAAGGTGATGACTTTTAGGAGTCCTAACAATGTGGTTTATAAAGTAAGGGATTTGGCAAGTGCATTCAAGACTTAAGCCACTAAGATTCCTTTGAATGTGATGATTAGCATGCACAAGAGTCAACTTCAGAATTGTACTGATCTAGGAACTTAATTAAGATGAGATGGAGTGTTCAAGTTAGCAAGATGAGCTTGAAATGATTGTTTTAGCTAGAGTTGACATGAATCTGTCATACGGATCCCACGGTTCCCTCCAATGAGGGATCCGTCTAGGCTATTCCTAGGGATCCGTCTCTCAGCAGTTAAGAAAATATAACAATGATGTTTGTAAGGTCTAAAGCCTATACCTTCTTGAGTGTTTCAGTCCATCTAAGTATCTTAAATGAAAGGGTGCTTAAATGCTTAAGGGCAATGAGTGATGTAGCTAATGATAGCCTTTCATGGAAGAAATTGGAACTTTTATGAGTACCAATGAGTGACCAAGGATGACACTAAAGATTTGAGAGTGTCAAATGGAGCTAAATGATCCTAGAAACTAGATAGTAACTTAAGATGATGTTTTGGAAGATATCCTAAAAGCTTAAGATGGAAAAGCTAGAATTTGACCCATTTCGACCTATTTTGAGGTAAGGATGACTACAATCCATTTGCTATCGTTGAAAGGTTTCTAAAGCTAGATGTTTTAACATGTGAGGGATTATGTGTGAGTATAAGAGTGGAAGAGTAATGAGTTTTGGTGAGACGATAGATCTACAGGTGTTTTGAGTGTGATCTAAGTGAGTTATGTGTGAGTACGAAAAACTTACTCAACTTGATAAGGACTCAATTTGTCTTAAGGCACTATGTCTTAGCTTAGTGTGAAGTGATCTAAGGACATGTTTTTTGAAATACAAGGATTGCAATTGCATTTCTGTTTGCCGGATCCCACAGTTCCCTAAGAGTAGGGATCCGTCTAGCACAAACTTTGGGATCCGTCTCTCTGCTAAGCAGAACCTTTACAAAAGGTATG
The DNA here is from genome assembly GCA_019973895.1 of Chrysanthemum seticuspe. Taxonomy (NCBI): domain Eukaryota; kingdom Viridiplantae; phylum Streptophyta; class Magnoliopsida; order Asterales; family Asteraceae; genus Chrysanthemum; species Chrysanthemum seticuspe. Next base: position 211,235,998 of record BPTQ01000008.1, on the reverse strand, counting down.
CAAGGGTTGCACAATGCATCATATTTCAAATTTAGGGTTTTTCTAAGAAGTTCTAACATTAGTGTAGAGATATCAAAATTTAAGATGTCTTATTTCATGAAGGAAATTACATTACATTGATAAGGCATGGATACTAAGGATTGACCCTATTTTGAAAGAAAGCTAAGTTCCTTGAGCGTTTTCGCTAGATGGATCATCAAATGGTTGATGAGTGTTTTCCGATTAGGGAATGAAGAAAGTCTTCATGAGAGATGTGTTTAGAGGTTCCATCATCTTGTTCACAAGTACGTACAACGAACTTTGAAATTGAGGATGGAAGTACATGATGTGATTATAAAGGCGTGTCAAGAACATTCCATAAGGGATTAGTTTGTTCTTAGAGCCTTGAAGATTTACAATTCGCCTTGCGAAGAAGTAGGTGAGATTGTATGGTTGTTGTGTTAGCAAACAATACATTATGTGAGCACAACAAGCGGGAAGGATTTCTCGATTTCCCCTAAGACTCCAAACATTTTCACGTAGGATGAGTTCAAGAGCCTTGTACTCTTCTCAGATATCCCGTGTATAGATAATGTTTGGATCAGAGTAATGGGGTTTGCATATTATGCGAGTCAAGTCTTCCGAGGAAGGTATGTGTGAACAATATGGACTATTTTCTTCACGAAAATTAAAGAGAGAATCAAGAGACCAATCTTTAGTGAAGGCACATTGTCCATGATTTGGAATTCGGAGGATGTGAGCAAATTGCCCAAGGGTTAAAACAAACTTTTGGTTTTTGATCCAAAACCAAAGAGATAGAGAGCGATCCTCGTTACGAACGAGTTTAACTTGACGGAAGAATTCCAATACAAACCTTGGACATATTTTCTCGTTAATTTCGAGAAGACATTCTAGTCCTATGGTTCAGAAGGAAGTATTGATACCTTCTTCGAATTGTAGAGGGGTGTCGACAATACGTCCTTCGTGGAAATGACGGGTTTCGAGATTATTGAACCCACGGACATTGATTGCCAGGTGTGTTGGGCTCAAGAGAGATGTTATGAGTGTAGACGCTAGTAAGTGAAAAATCAAACTCATACTCATGCGACATAGCGAGACCTATAGGAAAGAAGAGTTAATAGGATGTGACGTATTACGAGCAAAACAATAATTATCTAACGTTTTTACAAGATGTTTATTAACAATGGTAACACACTTAATGTTTGACATTTTAGTGGAACATTTCTTTTAGGAATAAAATGGGTTTTATTTTGCATGAAAAACTGTTATCCAAAAGGACGGTTATCACGGTTCCTACCCATAAGGGATCCGGCTAGTATATCTACAGGGATCCGTGGATCTGTAGTGACAGAAAAAGGTTTTGACGAAAAAGGATTTTTGCATCTTATATGTTTATACAAAGGTATGTATTTTACCCAATTTTTACTATAGCATGCATTGTTGGTTTCAAAAGTGTCTCAAGATAAAAAATAACGAGAGATATAAAGCAAAAGAAATGATAAACACATTATGAGAAATTAACTAGATAAACTAGAACATTAGTAATATTTTATTTCAATGCTAAGAACGATACAAAGGATTGGGTATATAACACCAATGTAGATTAACAACACAAAGTATATATCTCCATATGTGAAGTTCATCATAGGAAACACGAGAGCGATGAGTGTTAGGGCGATGAGTACGAGGGCGATGTAAACCATGTTGATGACAAACCTTCTTGGTTTTGGTTTGAGATGAGATGAAATGAAGAGGAAGATGAAATTTTGAATGAGAGGTAAATTTTGAAAGTGGAAGATTTGAAAACGTGAGGATTTGGTGGAGTGAACGTCGAAGGGGTTTTTATGGGGAAGGAGGAATTTTTGAGATTTGTGTTTTGTTTTATTATCAGAAAGATATGATTTTTGGATTAAATGAAATAAAATGCAAATTTTATAAACCTCGACTTTAGATGAAAAAAATAACACGGATGCGAGAAAGACTTCTTAATGAAGCTACATATAATATATGAATATGCACAAAAGATAATCATATAAATACCTATGTAAGCATACTTATTTATCAAGCTAATGTTATTTAGATATAAGTGGAAAGTCATACCTCTAATGCACTTAGGAATGTCTTTACAAATAACACAACAAATGTCAGTTGACAATTCCGGCTCCTTTGTGTTTAAGATGCCTTCTTAGGGAAGGTATTCTTGTTACCAATCAATTCATATAGCTTGGTAGGTATGAGCTTTAATTAAGAAACATGACAAAGAAGATTAATGCAATTAAATAAATAATAAGTAAAGAAAAATGTTGTCATCTAATCAACATCCAAACAAAGAGTTTTTTTAAAAACATGGTATTTATTTTTATAAAAGACCTTCTTTGTAGTTTTCAATTAACCACGGATCGTATCAAGTTTTTTAAAGTACAATATACTTTAAGGAACTTGGTGTCACACCCCCAATTTATCTGTTTTGCAGCGGAATGGAATTCCTGGGGATAGACTGTCATAGCACCACAATCACAGTTATATTGAACGACCTAAAGTGTCGTTTAAAAACACATCGTTTGATATTTAATAAAAGCGTTCAGAGTTACAACATAGGTCCCAAAAGTTTATAAAGTTTGCGGAATTACAAATATATTACAAGTCCAAACGATATTTTTGAAAGAAAGTGCCATAATGTACAATGATATAAGTCGACGCCGCGACTCAAAAGGTGGTTCCTTAACCATGCCATGATGATAATGCCTTAGTTACCTGAAAATACATTGCTAAAACGGTCAACAATAATGTTGGTGAGAAATCATAGGTTTAGGTAAATGTTTTATACGACTACGCAAGTATAAATCATGTATGACAATCATGTCACAGAAAAATGTTACAATTGCAATAAGTCCATGACCCCGAAACTAGACTGTTCATAATGTATGCCCCAAAAGAGTGTTTGCCAGACAACTCAATAATGTTATTAAATGAAATGCATCCGTATGACTAGTTGGGATTCACCAACCCGGATGGAGGCGTCACCCTCGATAGATCTATCCACTCACCCTCGCTTCTAAGATTAACGGTTCATGTTCAGGAAATGGGGACTTTCAATTGGCAATGTGGTAACTTAAGCAATGTAAATGAATTTAACATACTTGGTATCGTAATAAAAATGTTGTGCAATGTATTCTCCCCCGTAGGTTTGAAAATAATTAAACATGTACGACGGGGCTATGAAAACTCACTTGATAAACTGGTATGATGACAAGAGTGAGTACACTGAGGTATAGCGTGATACTTTAATCTGGACCTATTACGAATGATATGATATGTAATGAGTTATGATGTAATGATATGCATGCATTTCGTATGTTATTTATACCATTTGCGAGTTTTGAAAATAATACTTATCGTCGAAAAATACTCTTTTGACGTCTTGACCATTCTTAAATCACTTTACAAGTATTTACCTCAAAATGTCATCCTACTATGGTTTCGTATGATTTATTGTGAAATTTTCACTTTTCGTCGTAAAATCATGTCGTCGGAAATTTCGTGAAAGTGACAAAAATGGCTTCGAAAAACTAGTCGTAATATAGTGTACGTCGAACGTTAGGAAACGAACTCGACGGTTTTGGAAAGCTTGTATCAAAATCTAGAAGTTTCAGTTCATGAGTTTTCGACATAAAGGTCTCGAACATAAAGATAATAAAGGTTAAAGATGGTGATTTTGTCTAAGTGTTGTGTAAAAAGTGAGTTTCGGCAAAGTTTAAGCAACCGCAAATAATTTATTACAACTCCGCTATACAAACGGTTAGTCATTTTGAAAAATATGCTTGGTGATCTCGATTTTATTAGAAGACATTTCGTTCCAAAAAGTTCCACATCCACGTTAAAAACAGCCTTCAACATGGTCATTTTAGTTACCGTAACACTTATCTCGTAAAAATAATATAGTTTTTCTAAAAATAATAGTTACGGCAAGTTTATGAAAACGTGCATATCTTAGTCGTTTCAAATCCGTTTTCTACGTATTATACGTCCTTAGCTTCGTATCAAAGTATACTAATAGATTTTTGATAAGTCGAAATAATTTGTAAAGCTTAGGACTCGTTTTTGACTCGAATAAAACAATAATAGGTTGCTGAAATTTCAGAAAAATATATATTTCGTCGTCAAACTTGAAAAATTCATAACTTCTTCGTTATAACTCCGTTTTAATCCGTTCAAGCGGCCACGGATTCGTTTTAAAGTATATTTTCTAAATATCAAGGCCAAAATTTCGTGCCTACTGTCGGATTTTCCAGAAAAACAAAATAAGGACAGAACACTTTTTATACTTATCGAAAATAGTTTTTCTCGTACTAAACCTATTCCAATCCCTTCAAATCAACTCCAAAGCTATACTAATCCTACCATACACCTTCTTAGGGTGTCATGGGTTCCTAGACATCACCAAAACTAAAATATAACAAGGAGTAATTATAGGATGGATTATATATATATAGCACATAAAAACCTTAAAAACCTTAAAAATGGTATAAATATCATGAGACTTGCATGTTTCACCAATAAAATGATATGACCACAAAAATGAATATGAAATAAAAATATGACTAGGAATGCTTACTAGTGATATGATGAGGTTTAATGGACAAAAGGTTTTCCTAATCACTTGAGGTTTATATTACAAAACCTTGCAACAAATGATACTAATGTTTAAATAAATGACTTGTAAACTTGGAAAAGCTTCTTCCTTAATATTGGTCCCTTGGCTGCCGTATGTTTTGAGAGAAGAAGAAATGGAATTGGTCTTTGGTTTTGTAAAATAAAGAAGTGAAGTGAAATACTAGTAGTATAATACAAGTACCTAAAGATATTAAGCAAATATCTCTTGATGATTCACCCCTTGTGTCGACAAGGGGTGTGAATCATTATTTTGTTTATGTTTTTTTTTTTTCTAATTGTAATTGTGTAAGAAACTTGTAAGGTTTTTGTAAAATTTAAATGAGTTAAGTGGTAAGTTGTAGCATTTGTAAATATTTAGGGTAGCGTTGAATAAAAATAAATTTTCACGGGTCAAGTTAAAATATTTTTAGGTCATAAAAATTATAAAAATACATTCCTTGCAAAATTTGAGTGATATAATAATAATCGTGTCGAATTTAAGAAAAACGTCGTAATCATATAAATACAACAATTTAGTTACAAAATAAATTTAAAACACTAGGTAAACTCATAATATTATTTTATAAACTTAACATGAGTATAAAAATATATTGGAATCATTTTTAGAAGTAACGGATTAAATGTTCAAAATAATAACTCACGCGATAACGGATTAAATGTTAGGTCTAACGGTGTCGGTGAAAAGATGAGGATACTTGAGGCGCATCTGGTCTTCCCGTTCCCAAGTAAACTCAGGACCTCTTCGAGAATTCCAGCGAACTTTCACAATAGGAATACGACTTTGTTTCAACTGCTTGACCTCGCGGTCCATAATTTCTACAGGTTCCTCCACAAAATTGAGTTTATCGTCTAGTTGAACTTCGTCCAATGGAATAACGAGTGATTCGTCCGATAGACATTTCTTCAGGTTTGAAACGTGAAACGTGTTGTGTACATGACTAAGTTCTGACGGAAGATCAAGTCGATATGCTACAGGACCAACTTTGCTCAAAATTTTGAATGGTCCAATGTACCTCGGGTTCAATTTCCCGCGTTTTCCAAAACGTACCACGCCTTTCCAAGGCGATACTTTCAACATCACTTTGTCGCCAATTTGAAATTCCAATGGTTTGCGCCTAACATCTGCGTAACGTTTCTGTCGGCTTCTGGCAGTTCTGAGTCTATCTCGAATTTTAACTATCTTTTCTGTTGTTTCCCGTACCATTTCTGGACCAGTGAGTTGTGCGTCTCCGACCTCGGCCCAACAAACAGGTGATCGACACTTTCGACCATAGAGTGCCTCGAATGGTGCCATCTTTATACTGGTGTGATAACTATTGTTGTACGAGAATTCTATCAATGGCAAATGGTTAGCCCAACCATTTCCAAAATCTATTACACATGCCCTTAGCATATCTTCTAACGTTTGAATTGTCCTTTCACTTTGACCGTCAGTTTGTGGGTGATATGCTGTGCTCATCTCTAATCTGGTTCCGAATGAATCTTGCAATGATTTCCAGAAGTTTGAAGTGAATCGACTATCTCTGTCGGAAATGATAGAAATTGGTGCACCGTGCCTCGAGACTATTTCCTTGACATAAAGTCTAGTGAGTTGTTCCATGGGATAAGTCTCTCTAATTGGTATGAAATGGGCTGATTTGGTAAGGCGATCAACAATTACCCAAATAGCGTCGTAACCTCCCGATGTCTTAGGAAGTTTCGTAACAAAGTCCATTGTAATGCGTTCCCATTTCCATTGAGGAATTTCTGGTTGTTGGAGTAATCCTGAAGGCTTTTGGTATTCGACTTTTACCTTAGAGCAGGTAAGGCATTTGCTAACGTACGTGGCAATCTCTGCTTTCATGTTCGGCCACCAATAAAGTTTCTTGAGATCTTGATACATCTTATCCGATCCTGGGTGAATAGAATACTTTGACTTATGCGACTCATGCATAATCAATTCTCGTATTCCGCCATACAATGGAACCCACATTCTATCCTTGAAACATAATACTCCATCTGCTCTCTTCACAAAACCATTTGCGTTTTCGGGCATACCATAAAGCTTTTCACTTGGTCGGTTTTCCTCCTTAAGTGCTTCGATCTGTGCTTCATGGATTTTCGATGGTAAAGGGGAATTAATCGTCATTCCTAATGATCGAACTCTTAAAGGTTTGGGCCTCTCTTTCCGGCTAAGAGCATCAGCCACAACATTGGCTTTTCCCGGGTGATACTTGATTTCACAATCATAGTCGCTGAGTAACTCCAACCAACGACGTTGCCTCATATTAAGTTCCTTCTGATCAAGAACATATTGTAAACTCTTGTGGTCAGTAAACACTGTGCACTTTGTACCATAAAGGTAGTGTCTCCAAATCTTAAGTGCAAATACTACGGCTCCCAACTCAAGATCATGTGTGGTGTAATTCTTCTCATGAACCTTAAGTTGTCGTGAAGCATACGCTATCACCTTCTCGTTTTGCATTAAAACAGCTCCAAGCCCTTTATGTGAAGCATCGCAGTATACAACGAAGTTCTCAATTCCTTCGGGTAGTGCCAAAACTGGCGCACTGCAAAGCTTTTGCTTCAACAACTAAAAAGCAGCTTCTTGTTTCTTTCCCCATTCATACTTCTTGTTTTTCTGTGTCAACTTGGTCAAAGGTCTAGCTATCTTTGAAAAACCTTCGATGAACCTTCGGTAATACCTGGCTAGTCCTAGAAATTGTCGAATTTCTGTAGGATTTGTTGGAGTAGCCCAATCTTTTACAGCCTCAATCTTTGCGGGATCAACTTGTAGTCCTTGACTATCAATGACGTGACCAAGAAATTGCACTTTGTGATTCCAAAAATCACACTTCGAGAATTTGGCATACAACTTCTCATTCTTGAGTAGCCTTAAAATCGTCCTTAAATGCTCTTCGTGCTCTTCTTTGCTCTTTGAGTAAATCAATATGTCGTCGATGAACACTATCACAAACTTGTCCAAATACGGTTTACATACTCTATTCATGAGATCCATGAATACCGCAGGTGCATTAGTCAATCCGAACGGCATCACTTGAAACTCGTAATGACCGTAACGTGTTCTAAACGCTGTTTTCGGAACATCCTCCTCCCGAACTCGAAGCTGATGGTAACCCGACCGAAGATCAATCTTGGAGTAAATACTAGAACCTTGCAATTGATCGAACAAGTAATCAATTCTGGGGAGTGGGTAACGATTCTTCACCGTTAACTTGTTCAACTCTCTATAATCTATACACATTCTGAAGGATCCATCTTTCTTCTTCACAAACAAGACCGGAGCTCCCCAAGGCGAGGAACTCGGCCTAATGAATCCTTTGTCTAGAAGTTCTTGCAATTGATTAGACAACTCTTGCATTTCGGATGGTGCTAAACGGTAAGGTGCTCGCGCAATTGGTGCAGCTCCGGGTACTAAGTCGATATGAAATTCTACTTGACGTGCCGGTGGAAGTCCTGGTAAGTCTTCGGGAAAGACTTCAGAAAATTCTCGGACAATTGGTACATCTTCAAGTCGCTTCTCCTCCGACTTCTTCTCGGTTATATGGGCTAGGAAAGCAAAACAACCTTTCTTTATGTACTTCTCCGTTTTGATACTCGATATGATACTAAGTCTAGTTCCACTTCGTTCCCCACGAATAATCAAAGTCTCGCCGTTGTAAGGAAGATGGACAACTTTTTCATCACAAATGATTTTTGCACGATGTTTGGATAACCAATCCATGCCGATGACGACGTCGAAACTACCAAGTTCTACGGGCATAAGATCTATGTTGAAGGGATGATTTAGAAAGTCGAATGTGCAACCACGGACAATGGTGTTGGTGCTAACTAAGTTACCATTAGCTAATTCAACGATGTATGATATGTCTAATGTGGTTGGTTTAATGTTGAGCAAAGGTGCAAATGCAGTGGACACAAAACTTTTATCGGCACCCGAATCAAATAAAACTGTTGCGTAACGATTATTGAGAAGGAACGTACCCGTAATAACATTCGGGTCCTCCCTAGCTTCGCCACCTCCAATGACGTAGGCCCTTCCTTTCGCCATTCCTCCTTGATTCTGATTTCCTTGGTTCATTCCCTTTTTACATTCAGATTTGTAGTGCCCCCGTTCTCCGCAACCAAAACATGTAACTTGTTGCGACTTGCAATCCCCAGTTCGGTGACCAACTTTCTTACAAATCTCACATGGATCAGGACATCGACCCGGTTTGTGATGACTCGAACACCTGTCGCATTTCGGCAAAACCCCCGAATACCCTTTTCCTTCTTTCGGACCTGCAGCATAAGCTTTTACAACCTCTTGCCTCTTGGGTGGTTGTTGGGTAGCATTTCTACCTCTAGTGTTGTCCCACTTCCGTTTGTTGTTGTTGCTATTGTTGCTGTTGTAGTTGGTTCGGTTATTGTTGTAATTGAAACGGTTGTTGGGGTTGTTGTTGTTTCGGTTGGTGTTGGTGTACTTACCTCTCTTCACCACTTGTGTCATCAACTTCTGAGTCACTCTAATAGCTTCCTCGATTGTTTGTGGATCAAACGAAGTCACATCTCCTTGAACAACCTCGGGAAGTCCCCCGATGAAAGCCTCTAGTAACTTCTCGTTATCAGAAACCATAGACGGGCATAACGCGGCCAATTCTTGGAATCTCCGAATGTAAGTGTCAATATCATACCCAATGGTTACTAGTTCATAGAATTCTGTCTCCAACTTTTTCACTTCCGTACGAGGATAAAACTTCTTAGTCACCAAACCCTTGAATTGCTCCCAAGTAAGCTTGAAAGCATTCTCCATTCCCATCGGTTGAGCATATGAGTTCCACCACGACAATGCTCCATCAAGTAATGTACTTGTAGCAAACTTGACCTTACTATCATCCGGGCAATTACATAGCAAAAACACGGACTCCAATTTCTCGAACCATCGAACCATGGCAGTGGCTCCTTCAGTCCCTCTAAACTTCGTGGGATCACCACTTTTGAAATCCTTGTACGAACAGTTCTTAACTCCAGATCCTCCTGCATTTCCAGTAGCAGTAGCAAGCCTAGCGGCTTCAGCAGCAGCCGCGGCCTCAGCAGCAGCAGCAGCCACTGTTTCCCTTTCAACCCTTAAAGCATCGGCTATGCTATCATTCACCAACTTTTGAATAGCTGCTTGGGTCATTTCCGGTGTGGCTTTCTTTGGCGCCATAACTCTTCAAAATCACAAGATGAAACAATTATGAGAACTCGTAAGTAGAAACAACCATCATACAAATATATCCACAACCACAACATGCATAAAGTAAATGGAATCACAACGGAACAATAACGAAATATCACAAATATAATCACAACACACGTGGATAATATACATGAAAATTTCGGCCTACATGGACCGATATCATAGATAATAAAAACCATTCCTACATAGTAGAGTCACTACTTGATACATTTGTTTGTACAACAACCAAAAGACAACAAGTTCTTTAAACTACGTCACACACCTCGTGACTAGGATAATAATGGTCAAAACTATACATGATAAAAGTCTACACATGGCACCTCATGGTGCTCCGCCGGCTCGATCCTGAAGATCACGAACCTGAGTAGTCAAGCTAGCAACCAAACTCCTTAACTCTCCAATCTGACCCTGCAAAGTAGCAATACTCTCCCTGTCCTCTAACTGCCTATTCTGTATACTCTGATGTGCCAAATCAATAGAAACCCTGCCTAACACTAGGCCCTCGACCTCCTCCGCAATGGTCTCAACCCTATCTACCGACAGTTCCTCCAACTGCCGCGACAACCTATCTAACTGAATCTGCTGACTATCTATACGAGCTCCTAACGCCTCGGTAGAAGGCTGTCGAGCAGCTGCAGCCTTAGAGCTCTCGCCTAACTCGAACCTAACAGGTGGCTCGGGTTCTGTAGATGGTGGTGTCGGGATGTCAAAACGAGCACGCTTTTTGGGCGGCAAGTCTGATGTAGGCAAAGGATCCCTAAGAAAATACGATGAGGATGGTGATGATGATGGTGCTAGTAGTGGTGATGCTGGTGAGTGTATCGGGTCATGAGCTGGGCTAACATGTGGAGTGGGTGCGACTTCGCCCTCCTCGAAGGGTTCAGTCTCCGTGTCAGTCATGATAGGTGGAAAGGCTGGGGTAGAGCCAATCGAAGATAAGATCTCAGTGGAGTGCGATGAAACATCATCCATGTTAGGGTCAACTGGGACATCTTCCGTGTTAGTGTCCGATGATATAGTGATGGGATGTGAATCTGAAGACATCTCTGTGACAACCGATGTGAAATGAAAGTAAATAACTCGGATAAAGTGTAAATGAATCCGCATGAAAAGTGAATATACACTATGATGAAATGATGAGATGCTATGATAATGTAGCTATAGTCTAGGGTCAATGATGCAACCTAGTTCTCTATAACTGTAGCTCTGGTACCAATCTGTCACACCCCCAATTTATCTGTTTTGCAGCGGAATGGAATTCCTGGGGATAGACTGTCATAGCACCACAATCACAGTTATATTGAACGACCTAAAGTGTCGTTTAAAAACACATCGTTTGATATTTAATAAAAGCGTTCAGAGTTACAACATAGGTCCCAAAAGTTTATAAAGTTTGCGGAATTACAAATATATTACAAGTCCAAACGATGTTTTTGAAAGAAAGTGCCATAATGTACAATGATATAAGTCGACGCCGCGACTCAAAAGGTGGTTCCTTAACCATGCCATGATGATAATGCCTTAGTTACCTGAAAATACATTGCTAAAACGGTCAACAATAATGTTGGTGAGAAATCATAGGTTTAGGTAAATGTTTTATACGACTACGCAAGTATAAATCAGGTATGACAATCATGTCACAGAAAAATGTTACAATTGCAATAAGTCCATGACCCCAAAACTAGACTGTTCATAATGTATGCCCCAAAAGAGTGTTTGCCAGACAACTCAATAATGTTATTAAATGAAATGCATCCGTATGACTAGTTGGGATTCACCAACCCGGATGGAGGCGTCACCCTCGATAGATCTATCCACTCACCCTCGCTTCTAAGATTAACGGTTCATGTTCAGGAAATGGGGACTTTCAATTGGCAATGTGGTAACTTAAGCAATGTAAATGAATTTAACATACTTGGTATCGTAATAAAAATGTTGTGCAATGTATTCTCCCCCGTAGGTTTGAAAATAATTAAACATGTACGACGGGGCTATGAAAACTCACTTGATAAACTGGTATGATGACAAGAGTGAGTACACTGAGGTATAGCGTGATACTTTAATCTGGACCTATTACGAATGATATGATATGTAATGAGTTATGATGTAATGATATGCATGCATTTCGTATGTTATTTATACCATTTGCGAGTTTTGAAAATAATACTTATCGTCGAAAAATACTCTTTTGACGTCTTGACCATTCTTAAATCACTTTACAAGTATTTACCTCAAAATGTCATCCTACTATGGTTTCGTATGATTTATTGTGAAATTTTCACTTTTCGTCGTAAAATCATGTCGTCGGAAATTTCGTGAAAGTGACAAAAATGGCTTCGAAAAACTAGTCGTAATATAGTGTACGTCGAACGTTAGGAAACGAACTCGACGGTTTTGGAAAGCTTGTATCAAAATCTAGAAGTTTCAGTTCATGAGTTTTCGACATAAAGGTCTCGAACATAAAGATAATAAAGGTTAAAGATGGTAATTTTGTCTAAGTGTTGTGTAAAAAGTGAGTTTCGGCAAAGTTTAAGCAACCGCAAATAATTTATTACAACTCCGCTATACAAACGGTTAGTCATTTTGAAAAATATGCTTGGTGATCTCGATTTTATTAGAAGACATTTCGTTCCAAAAAGTTCCACATCCACGTTAAAAACAGCCTTCAACATGGTCATTTTAGTTACCGTAACACTTATCTCGTAAAAATAATATAGTTTTTCTAAAAATAATAGTTACGGCAAGTTTATGAAAACGTGCATATCTTAGTCGTTTCAAATCCGTTTTCTACGTATTATACGTCCTTAGCTTCGTATCAAAGTATACTAATAGATTTTTGATAAGTCGAAATAATTTGTAAAGCTTAGGACTCGTTTTTGACTCGAATAAAACAATAATAGGTTGCTGAAATTTCAGAAAAATATATATTTCGTCGTCAAACTTGAAAAATTCATAACTTCTTCGTTATAACTCCGTTTTAATCCGTTCAAGCGGCCACGGATTCGTTTTAAAGTATATTTTCTAAATATCAAGGCCAAAATTTCGTGCCTACTTTCGGATTTTCCAGAAAAACAAAATAAGGACAGAACACTTTTTATACTTATCGAAAATACTTTTTCTCGTACTAAACCTATTCCAATCCCTTCAAATCAACTCCAAAGCTATACTAATCCTACCATACACCTTCTTAGGGTGTCATGGGTTCCTAGACATCACCAAAACTAAAATATAACAAGGAGTAATTATAGGATGGATTATATATATATAGCACATAAAAACCTTAAAAACCTTAAAAATGGTATAAATATCATGAGACTTGCATGTTTCACCAATAAAATGATATGACCACAAAAATGAATATGAAATAAAAATATGACTAGGAATGCTTACTAGTGATATGATGAGGTTTAATGGACAAAAGGTTTTCCTAATCACTTGAGGTTTATATTACAAAACCTTGCAACAAATGATACTAATGTTTAAATAAATGACTTGTAAACTTGGAAAAGCTTCTTCCTTAATATTGGTCCCTTGGCTGCCGTATGTTTTGAGAGAAGAAGAAATGGAATTGGTCTTTGGTTTTGTAAAATAAAGAAATGAAGTGAAATACTAGTAGTATAATACAAGTACCTAAAGATATTAAGCAAATATCTCTTGATGATTCACCCCTTGTGTCGACAAGGGGTGTGAATCATTATTTTGTTTATGTTTTTTTTTTCTAATTGTAATTGTGTAAGAAACTTGTAAGGTTTTTGTAAAATTTAAATGAGTTAAGTGGTAAGTTGTAGCATTTGTAAATATTTAGGGTAGCGTTAAATAAAAATAAATTTTCACGGGTCAAGTTAAAATATTTTTAGGTCATAAAAATTATAAAAATACATTCCTTGCAAAATTTGAGTGATATAATAATAATCGTGTCGAATTTAAGAAAAACGTCCTAATCATATAAATACAACAATTTAGTTACAAAATAAATTTAAAACACTAGGTAAACTCATAATATTATTTTATAAACTTAACATGAGTATAAAAATATATTGGAATCATTTTTAGAAGTAACGGATTAAATGTTCAAAATAATAACTCACGCGATAACGTTTATTTAATATAAAATTTACGCGTTAAATGTCAAATGCAATGTCGTGAATGAACTAACATGATGCAATTGATGCTAATAAAATGTAGACTAAACTTAGTCCATATGAAATGTTCGTGATGATATGATCATGAATTCGCCGCTAAACCCTTAAGGTTACGCGAATCTGGAACACGCAAACCTAGTTTACGATAAATGTTGAAATGGTGAAGCATGAATTGTTTCGAGAAATGACCTGGAAGTACGGGTTGTCACACTTGGTAACGAAGCTCTGATGCCAATTGTACAAAACTATAAGGGGGGTTGAATAGTTTTACCGATTAAAATTTTGTTTTAAACTATTTAGATCGACTTATGTCAATCTATTTGGATGTATGTTGGATGTTGATAAACAAACATATAGAAATATAAATATGTAATGAAAAGATAAAGAGTAAGAAGCACAAAACCACAACGCGAGTATTTATAGTGGTTCGGCTACAAGGACACATTCCTTGCCCTACTCCACTCCCCGAGTCACCTACTCGAGAGTTCGTAATCACTACACAACACCAGTTCCTTATGGTGGAGAAACCTTCACAGCATTGCCTACTCTTTATCCGATACAAGGCTAGATACCTGGTTCTTCCACGAGGTAGAACCAAACCTATCACGACGTCGCCTACCCTTTATCCGGTACTAGGCTAGATACCGAGTTCCATTACAATGGAGGAACTACTACCTAACACTACACCAACACCTAACCCCAAAGGAGATCTACTCCTTATAATAACATCATCAGGGATAACAATATCCTTTGACCCAATACTAATCTATCATGTACATCGAATCACACCATATCGAATGTACACCTTAGGCACATTTCACTAATGCCTTTGACTCGATCTTCAAGACACCCTTCACTAATGTCTTGTTACTTGACTTCTAGGAACCCTTCACTAATGCCTCTAGCCTTGACTTCTAAGCACCCTTCATTAGTGCTTTCAATACGGACGATCGACACCCTTCACTAATATCTTCGTCTTGACACTTGAGACATCTTTCACTAATGTCTTCAACACTACACTTCTTATGAGAAAGAAGAAAACTATCAACAAGAGAACCTCAGTAGTCTTGATGATAACAAAGCATGGCAACTCATGGACTTGAGCTTGCTCGTCTTCAAAAGATGGTGATCTCGCTTTTAAGAGGAACCTAAAGAATCACACGAAAACAAAACTACATACATAGATCACTTGGATCTGAGGTTAGAGAGTTTATAACTCAAAGAGAAAATATGTGAGAAAGGGGTGAGAAACAATGAAGAAATGGCTCATTATTTATAGATAGAAAATGTCTACTGTTCCACGGATCCCACAGATCCCTCACTTGAAGGATCCGTCCAATGCAATACTGGGGATCCGTGGGACGCCCCCTTTGCCCATGGGTTTTGGGTCATGGGTCATGGGTTATGGATCATGGTATTAAAGTAGATACAATGTGTCTCCAAGATGCAATTCATCCAGTCCATGGTTCATGGATTAAAACTATGGGCCATGGATTAAAACCATGTATGACTTAAGCATGATGTCATGCAATGAGTTATGGGTCAAGCTCCATGGGTATGGGTCATGGACTTTGGGTTGTACCCAACTATATTCAATGTATTTGGTGAATGGGTCAAATACTTAGGTTTCTACCCATTTATATTACCCATTATAATACATACTAGTTATGTATATGATTGCCCAATATGTAAACACTAGTTGTTGTACATATGTATTATTAAATCATAAAATCACTTATACTTGTTTTAGTGTTTTATGTAAAAACGTAAGTGATGACGTACCCTCCGCTCTGCTAACGAGCGTTACCGTCACTCTGGTACTTAGCTTACCATTTGTACAGAGGGTATGATGTACCCTCCTGAAGGAAGAAGCCTATACCTTCGACCTGCACCCAAAGCACTCATAGTGTCTAACCTCTGTCGAGGTTCAGAGCCTGGCCTCCATCAAGGCCTCCGTCACGGTTCGAAGCCCCCTCCATCAAGGCCTCCATCACTGTACGGAGCCCCCTCCATCAAGGCCTCTGTCACGTTTCGGAGCCCCCTCCATCAAGGCCTCCATCACTGTACGAAGCCCCCTCCATCAAGGCCTCTGTCACGGTTCGGAGCCCCCTCCATCAAGGCCTCCGTCACTGTACGGAGCCCCCTCTGTCAAGGCCTCCGTCACTGTTCAGAGCCCCCTCCGAACAGCTCGATGGAACCCCCTTCGAGATGTATCTTGACTTGGTAAAACCCACGATCTCCCTCTCTTTCCTGGCTTCCCCACCAAGTTTGAGAACGTGGATCACTAAGCCCTAGCGGTTACCCACAAACATGGGACGCCCCCATGTTCTCCTACATTTGCGTAGAGGTGCCCCTAACCCTATTTCTTCCACTATAAATAGGTTGGACTGGCAATGGATTATGGTAAGTTGATTCAACACTCATCTCTTGACTTACACACACTTATACAACCGTAACTCATACTTACTCTCACGCCGGAGGTGGTTCGCAGGGTCCTACCCCTGCGTAATCACTTAACGTAGTGTTTCATATTTCTTATTCTCAGGTGAAAGGAAAGTCTTGGCTGGAACATACACCCCTCATTACTTTGATCCTCATCGAAGCCTGGTAGTGCAATCTATTGTACAATCAGTGGCACCATCCGTGGGACCCGCAACAATAAGTCCCGTTTTCCTAGTCAAATAACCGTTTTCCATAAATAACGGTCGAATTCAACCGTAATTCCCTACATCCTTGTTACCTCATGGTAGCACCACTGAAATCTCCACTTTTATCTCTAATCACGAGATTTTCCACCAACCATAAACTTTACGTTTACCATTTCAACAACCTTCGTAGGGCCCTCCATTGCAGACTCTGTAGCAGCCTCTGTTTGGGTTCGTTTTATGAAGAAGGTTCAAACTCAACAACCTTCGTTGAGCCCTCCATTTCAGACTACGTAGCAGCCACTGTTTGGGTTCATTTTATGAAGAAGGTTCAAACTCAACAACCTTCGTAGGGCCCTCCGTTGCAGACTCCGTAGCAGCCTCTGTTTGGGTTCGTTTTATGAAGAAGGTTCAAACTCAACAACCTTCGTAGGAGCCTCCGTTGCAGACTCCGTAGCAGCCTCTGTTTGGGTTCGTTCTATGAAGAAGGTTCAAACTCAACAACCTTCGTAGGAGCCTCTATTGCAGACTCCGTAGCAGCCTCTGTTTGGGTTCGTTTTATGAAGAAGGTTCAAACTCAACAACCTTCGTAGGAGCCTCCATTGCAGACTCCGTAGCAGCCTCTGTTCGGGTTCATTTTCAGAAGAAATCTTTGTTGCAGTCTTCGTCATGGGGTTTCCTAAGAAGAAGGGCCAGAACCTTCCTTCGCAAAATGTTTACCACAAGGTGAACAGAGACCGTACACTAATGACGGATGATACACTTTGTCAATCTGGTATGTTTTCTACGAAACTAATACGCTATATTGCCTATGTTTCGCTACAAATCATATTATCTACATATGAAACTTTTGATGTTTATTAAGAGCACTATAAACCATCTTTTATTGAGCCTTTGCTTATGACACAATGATCATTAGAGATCCTACAACATTGACAGAGGATACCCTACGTTCCTAGAACCTCTGTTAGAGCATCACATATGCTGACATAAGCCTCTGTCGATATGACTACGGAGCATCACATATGCTGACATAAGCCTCTGTAGACACAACTACAGAGCATAGCCTCTGATTCATAGGTGTCTCCTTCGACACGATTACAGAGCTTCGACTCTGTTCACATAATATATAGGTGTCTCTGTCGAGACGATTACAGTGCATAGCCTCTGTTCACATGATTTATGTGTGTCTATTATAGAGCCTCGACTCTGCAAGTATAATTACATAACCTCATAGATGTAAAACTTACTTTATTTTGTTTAAAATCAATGTAATGAAAGATTCTCATGGGAAAGCAAACATTATTGGTAGTTGTCTTAGTGTTCATTTCAAAATGATGTAATCCTCTCTACCAATTCAATGATATAATATATTTCCCACAAATCTCTTGCTTCGTTTCTTAAACACAAAGATTTGTTCAGCCAAGTCGTTTATAAGTTTCAATGTCGAAGGGATGAAACAAGACAACTATAAGTCTTGAATACATATACAACATCCATTACACTTCACATTAACTTTCCTAAGTGGTCTTAAGGTATTCCAAGCCTTATGTTACCCAAAGGATAAAGATGGAGTGGATCGCGACACTCTGTCAATGATCAAAATTGGTCATTATATTCTTGGTGTTGTAATTTACACACAATGAGGTTATTACACCTTAGGTTGTAAAATTTAAGCGTCGGAAAAATGGCGTACGAGAAGTGCACAAGAAACATATTTAAAAGTGCGTAGGGATATTTCCCTACTTGATTCCATTTTAACTAGGGCCTTAACCCTAGTACCTGCATCATACGGCCGAAGCCCATTTAATATTTTCTTTGGCCGAAGCCACATACCACGCATAATAGTAAATTGTCCAAGGACTACTACTTTGCTTAAATGAAGTCCATAAGCTTCGTATACATATAAAATATACGATCTTCTAGGTCTACATTACTTAAAGATTAATCCTTGTTCGATTTATCACAAGGAAGTATTTCTTTTAAGTAAAAAACATTACATTCAAAGTGTACGCATCACTTTCGACCGAGGGGCTTGATGATATACCCTCCATTCAATTTGAAGGTCTCCCCTTCATACTCACTTCGAAGCTACATTCTGGAATACTTGGCAAACCTCCAAAAAATCTTCTTTGGCGTAAAACCATTCATCTTTGATATGGTTACCAGTTGGGAACTCGCCAATCGAAGGCCTAAGCCCTTCGGGGTATGCTCTTCGAAGATATTAATGCAAAGGTTTCATAAGACCAAGTCAAACCCACGTTTACAACCCTATCAAGGCTTTCCCGGCAAGATAGGGATCGTGGGACATTAACCAAACGGTTACCTAAAATCATGGGACACCCCCATGATCCTCGCATCAGGTAGGTGAGCATACCAGAGCCTAAGATTCGCAATGAAATGCCATTATGTCATGCATTATAAAACAAAGCCAAGTTTATACACAAACCTTGGTACCTTTCGGCAACGCAACGTATGTACAAATAGGTTCTGATAAAACTCGCTTATAACTAAAAGCGAAAGTTATATGGCAAAACCTAATACACACGCTCCTTATATAACAAAGGTTTTATGAACTACTTAAGTCTAATCTCATGCCTCTTACGAAGTCATAACATTAGACTAGGGGGCTTAATGAGGTATCCACCATGATAGAGTCAAATGTGGACTATTAAAACAAGTATAGCTACTTTTATACTTGATTTGACAAAACAAAAGTAGTAGAAATTGTTACCAAGTCTTTTTTAACAAAGCAATGATAAGTCTAAAGCCATGCACTCTTCGCATGCATAACATTAGACTGGGGGGCTTGATGACGTACCCTCCGCTCTGCTAACGAGCGTTACCGTCACTCTGGTACTTAGCTTACCATTTGTACAGAGGGTATGATGTACCCTCCTGAAGGAAGAAGCCTATACCTTCGACCTGCACCCAAAGCACTCATAGTGTCTAACCTCTGTCGAGGTTCGGAGCCTGGCCTCCATCAAGGCCTCCGTCACGGTTCGGAGCCCCCTCCATCAAGGCCTCCATCACTGTACGGAGCCCCCTCCATCAAGGCCTCCGTCACGGTTCGGAGCCCCCTCCATCAAGGCCTCCATCACTGTACGGATCCCCCTCCATCAAGGCCTCCGTCACTGTACGGAGCCCGCTCCATCAAGGCCTCCGTCACGGTTCGGAGCCCCCTCCATCAAGGCCTCCGTCACTGTACGGAGCCCCCTCTGTCAAGGCCTCCGTCACTGTTCGGAGCGCTCGATGGAACCCCCTTCGAGATGTGTCTTGACTTGGTCAAACCCACGATCTCCCTCTCTTTCCTGGCTTCCCCACCAAGTTTGAGAACGTGGGTCACTAAGCCCTAGCGGTTACCCACAAACATGGGACGCCCCCATGTTCTCCTACATTTGCGTAGAGGTGCCCCTAACCCTATTTCTTCCACTATAAATAGGTTGGACGGGCAATGGATTATGGTAAGTTGATTCAACACTCATCTCTTTACTTACACACACTTATACAACCGTAACTCATACTTACTCTCACGCCGGAGGTGGTTCGCAGGGTCCTACCCCTGCGTAATCACTTAACGTAGTGTCTTCTATTTCTTATTTTCAGGTTATCTTGCACTCGGCATCACCACCATCACCCCTAACTCCGTCAATCACCATTGACGGCCTGGTAAGTGCATCTTTTTGTACCATCAGTAAGTATGTTAGAAAACTATGGCTCAAACCATTTACGTATTTTATTTGTTTCGTTAAAATGATTTTACGTTTGTTATCGACAAAACATTAGAAAATCGTAAAATATAAATAAACGTTTTTACGGCTTATTTGTATTAACATGCTGCGTATGGGCATAATTTTGGTCCTGGTGTTGATGATGATGATGATGATGATGATGATGGAATTCTTGCTAAAAATGGTGGGGATGGAACTCTTGGTCGTTTGTTTTTGTTGGAAGAAGAGGATGACGCCCCATGCTTAAACTTTGTTAATTGATGATGATAATCTTTAAAAGTGATAATGACGGTGTGTTAGTTATATAATGGCATGGAGTTAACGAAACATCGTGACCAAAATGAGAGTTGACCGATTTTGCTGCCAAAGTATCGAAACGATACGACTTTAAACAAAAAACACAAATATAATAAAAAGTAATTATGATAAGAATAAGATTTTATTAAATAATTTTATCATACAAATAAAAACAAAACAAAAAGAAATACAATCGCAGAATAAAAATACATCTGATCAACATAAAATACATCTAAATTGTAGCTATGCATTGAATCTAAAGTGGACTTAAAGATTAGTACACCCAATTGATAGAAACTACACAAATTTGGTTGATCGTTAAATCCCAAAGATAACTTCAAAATACTTGATCGACATCCTTCCTCAAAATACGTTACAGAACATCGATGGGAACTACCAAAGCAACGTTACCGTATCATCCTTTCGAAACATTTTTTTCATAAGCCCTATCGTTCAAAAAAATGCAGATGGGGAACAAAAGCCTAATATTCCTAAACCACATCTAGGAACGTCAGCATGGGCATGGATCCGTGTCTTAAACCCTAAATTTTTTCACGGGATAAGAGACGATGGTTACGACCATATCAAACAATGGTCGTATCCACTTCACCCCGTGGAAAGTGATTAGGGTAAACATTCTGAGGCCTAACGGCGTAAAGTGATGAAGACCTCGAGGTGTCGAGTCGGATACAAATCCAACCAGACGTAAAGTGATGAAGGCGTAGTTTGAGACCATAATTTGTTCAGACATAGGTTTTTACGAAGATCTAAAAGGATGTTTACGTAAATGTGTACAAATTTTTGAGATAAGTGTTATTTAATTGGCCAATGTATATAGAGAATGTTTGTATGAAAGAACAAAACCTAAACACAGTGAGTGTATTTATAAGGAAATTTGCTATCGTAAAATGTATCGATATGTTAGGTTTCTCAAATAATGTGACATTTTAAGTAAAGGTGTCGTAGTACGTACCTATCACAACGTATCAATTGGTATTTTACTGTTATCGATTTTGTTCCAAACATATCGTTTTCATATCACGTGATATCGTTGAGACTATAGCGACATATTTTTTAGAAAGATTTTGTCAGTTTTAGGTTCTCAATGTATAATACGAAGAGAGAAAGAACAATCTTGATATTTTTGATTTTGAAAGATGAAAAATCAAAATTTACATTTTTAAAGCGGTGGAGAAGTGTAATCACCGAGACACCTTTCACCAAATGTGTTATTACTTATTACTTATTAGTATATGGGAAATAGTCTTTGTACCCATTCGCATATCATTTGATTTTGGGACAACAGATTAGGCTCGTGGTACCACAGTCAAAGAAAAGCAGTCACGCTTTTTACTCTTTCAATCAACCAGCTGGTACCACCAAAGACCAATTCCACTAGAAAAGTGCTTTTTCACTTGTGCTTTTTGAAATTAATTCCATCTTTTTCAAAACTTACAATTATCATGTCTCACTTTTTGAATATAAGGCTCCTCTAATTTAGTAGTACAAGAAAATAAATTTCACCTCTATTTTTTCAAATGTTTTAGCAGAAGACGTTATTTACTGTGATCAAACTTTCACAACCACTTGTAAAGATTATTCAAGAGAGTAAAGACTAGTTTCAACATGGAAAATTTTCTTAATAAAAAAGACACATGAAAAGAGTAATGTTAGAATCACATAATTTTTACAAAATCACTTTCACACAATGACATGTTATGTTAGATTTAACTCAATTCATTCTTTCACATCTTTTTAATTGGTCAATGTATGTACAAGTATTATGTGAAAGATATTTTGTAAAATTATGTGACTTAACATTTCTCACTCTAAAAATGATAATTGATACTAAAATAGTCTGGTGGCCAATAAGAAAAATTAAATCGTGTAACTATAACGACAGGACAAGATTAAGACTTAAAACTTTTGCTTACGCTACATCTCCCTTTCCGAACGAACCATCGCGAACACAAGAAAAGACACGTTCTTATTAGTAAGAAAATAAAGAAAGATTTTAAATTTGTCTAGCAGCACTAGTAGAAGGTTTTACCAGCAAACAGTAAACAGTAATATCGGAATGAAGTTTTTATACTAAAACAAAAGAGATATTTCTATCACTTTATTGAAATTGACTGTGCATATATATAGACTTTAGAGCAAAGGTTACAACTTAATTACTAGCCTAGTTCACTCAAATCACCATGGCCCTTCTCTACCTCCTCCCATTGCTCCTCCACTCATTCACCACCATATCCGCCATTGGAGTAAATTACGGCACGCTCGGTAACAACCTCCCAACACCTAAATCCGTAGCTCAACTCTTGCAATCCACACTTATTGACAAAGTTAAAATATATGACACAAACCCTCAAATCCTCCAGGCATTCTCTAACTCGGGCATTGATCTCATAGTCGCAGTCGAAAATAACCATGTTGCTAACATAAGTGCAACAAAGTCTGCGGCCGAGGATTGGTTTTCGGCCCGTATAGCTCCATTCATCCCTGCCACGTCTATTGTGGCTATTGCAGTTGGTAATGAGTATTTAGCTACGGATGATGATGATGATATGGACCCTAATATCCTTATTCAAGCCATGCAAAATTTGCATGAAGTTTTGTTGTCACGTGGACTTGATAGGAAAATAAAGATCACTACACCACATAGCATGGCTGTTTTAGCCACGTCCTTTCCACCTTCGGCTTCAACTTTTGCAACAACTCTCATGCCGACAATGACTTCCATTTTGTCATTTTTAGCTGACACGGGCTCCCCGTTTATGGTCAATGCATATCCTTATTTCGCCTATCGTGACAACCCTAAGACAGTTGAGCTTGAATATGCTTTACTTGGTAACTCGACTGGGGTCCATGACCCTAAAGGGTACGTCTACACAAACATGTTAGATGCACAAATTGATGCAGTCCGAGCAGCTATTGTTTCATTGGGATTTGGAAACAGGTCAATTCATATTACTGTTTCCGAATCTGGATGGCCCTCAAAAGGTGAGCCAGGGGAGACAGCAGCTTCACCGGACAACGCAAAAACCTACAATACTAGGTTAATCACCAAGGCCCAATCAAACAAAGGAACCCCAATGAAGCCTAATGACAAAATAGACATATTTCTATTTGCTTTATTTAATGAAAACAAGAAACAAGGGGGTACAAGTGAAAGGAACTTTGGGCTCTTTAATAGTGATGGTTCAAAGGTCTATAATGTGGATTTGAGTTGTCAATTTTGTAGTGGGCCGAAAATGGAGTTTGGGTTTGGGACAGGGTCAAAGATAGTGCAAAGAGGTCCATCAGTTTGGTGTGTGGCTAAGCCACATGCTGATGAGAAAGTGGTTCAAGGTGTGTTGGACTTTTGTTGTGGGCCTGGTGGTGTGGACTGTAGAGAGGTTTATGAAAATGGGGCTTGTTTTGGGCCCAATAAGGTTCATGCACATGCATCATATGCAATGAATGCTTATTATCAAATGCATGGAAGAAATTATTGGAATTGTGATTTTAAAGGAAGTGGTCTTGTCACCTTCAGTGACCCAAGTAAGTTTTTCTAGTTTTTTTTTTTTTTTTTTTTTTTTTTTCCAAAGGGTGATGAGTACTCTAGTTAACTTTTTGTAATGGTTTTATGCAGGTTATGGAGCATGCAAATACTCGCAGTTTTAAAACAAATGGCCGAGGGAAAATGGAAGTCGAGAATGACAATATGATTCGATATTTAATCAAGTATGCCTTGTAACTCATGTATTTGAAGTTGTAAAATATGTTGGACTCAACTCTTAATGTCATCAATTCGTCTTATAAAAGTTCTGAAATTTTATCTATGTAGAAGTTTATTATTTCATACTCAAAAGTTACTAGTGACTAACCGCCTCTTGAGTTATAAGTTATAAATGTCCATTACACACTGCTCATTTGTTAGTAGTTGTTTCATGGGTCTTGACGGATTATATATTCTATAGAAATTCGTCGAAAACAATTGAATAATCATTTGAGTTTCATGCCCCATAAATTTGATGGTTTTGAGAAACAGACTCTTTACAACAAGAAAAAAATGTAGGCGTGGATACATACTCAAAAGATATAGAAAAAACTTCTTTCTTGACAATCCAGACTACAAATACAAGAGATCATTAAACATGAGGTTTTATAAGTTAAATATGATCATGAAGGTTATGACCGTCACCATGGTGGCATGTATGCAATTTGAAGCGATGCTAGCCGGTAATGTCTACACGGTTGGGGATGTCGCGGGTTGGACCATTCCTTCAAATACGGCCTTCTACACGTTGTGGGCACCACAGATTAAATTCAAAGTCACCAATGTTCTTTGGTTAAACTTAACCACTGGAAACCATATCGTCGCAAAAGTGTCAAAGGAGGCGTATGGCCTATGCATCAAAGAAAACCCCATTAGACTCGTCCCCACTGGCCCAAACCGTATCACATTGATGACACTAGGCCCCCAAATTATTTAACTGCACTAAACCGGATCATTGCAAACAAAATGGTCAGAAATTCACTACCAACGTCTCTTCCCAACTAGCTAATTACATTATAGCACATATATGACGCAAATTTGATCAATTATGGTTTTTTTAGGTTGCGTGACCATCTCGTAAAGTTTTATATGCGTCAAATAATCAAATTTTAGGAATGATTTGATAACTCAAGAATTAATTGACACAGTTAATAAAAAGAAGCATATTGGTGATCAAATAGGAAATCTTGAGATACTTACTTTTGTTGCACCTCCTATATTACAAACTTTAGGTGGCTGTAATGGGGAAAGTATCATCTAATAATAATCAAGTTTAATGTTTTCCTAAAGTCACCCATACTTTATTTCAACTATAAAAATCACTCAAGTTTCAAAAATGCTTCATTAAAGTCACTCAAAGTTACACGGTTAGTCCCTGTGGTTTGCTCGTATTGCAAGTTTGGTCCCTAAGTCATTTTAATTACCTCACAGATACCTATTTTTGAAACTATGCACGCTTTTGGTCCCTATTTTGGATGGGCGTTAGTTAAGTCCGTTAAGTATTTTGCGCTGTTAGTCCTTCGTTAATAATTTTTGCACCGTTAGTCCTTAAAGTTATATGCATAAATCGTCCTTGTGGTTAGCCCGGTCAACGAGTCGGTCAACGCCACGTGTCACCACCTTAGTGGTGCCACGTGGCATCGGGGCGGGTCGGTCAACGGGTCAAGTCGGGTCGGTCAACGGGTCAAGTCGGGTCGCCACGTGGACCAATAAGGTGGTGCCACGTGGCATTGGTATAATATACCAATTCTTTGGCTAGCCAAAGATTCGAACTCGGGTCTTTTGTGTGGGAAGCCAAGCCTTACCCAACTGAGCTAAGCATAGCTTCAATAATATATCCTTAAATCAAATACATAACCCTTCTTAAAAGTTAAGGCCCAATCCAATAATATTGAAAAGGTTCAATTTTATTTTTTGGCTTATCAATTTAAGGGGTTATATGGACTGTAAAAAAATAAATAAATATACCGTCGGACTCGTTTTTTCGTGCTCTTCCTAATGGTATGCTCGGGGAATTTTTTCGACTTCGTTTGGACCTCAAAAAATGCGAAAATCACCATTTTTTCTTTATTTTTGCATTTTTCGAGGTCCAAACCAAGTCGAAAAAATTCACCGAGCATACCGTCAGACTCGTTTTTTCGTGCTCTTTCCAATGGTATGCTCGGTGAATTTTTTCGACTTCGTTTGAACCTCGAAAAATGCAAAAACAAAGAAAAAAAGGTGATTTTCGCATTTTTCGAGGTTCAAACGAAGTCGAAAAAATTCCCCGAGCTTACCATTGGAAAGAGCACGAAAAAACGAGTCTGACGGCATGCTCGGTGAATTTTTTCGACTTGGTTTGGACCTCGAAAAATGCAAAAACAAAGAAAAAAAGGTGATTTTCGCATTTTTCGAGGTTCAAACGAAGTCGAAAAAATTCCCCGAGCTTACCATTGGAAAGAGCACGAAAAAACGAGTCCGACGGTATGCTCGGTGAATTTTTTCGACTTGGTTTGGACCTCGAAAAATGCAAAAACAAAGAAAAAATGGTGATTTTCGCATTTTTCGAGGTCCAAACGAAGTCGAAAAAATTCCCCGAGCATACCATTAGGAAGAGCACGAAAAAACGAGTCCGACGATATATTTATTTATTTTTTTACAGTTCATATAACCCCTTAAATTGATAAGCCAAAAAATAAAATTGAACTTTTTCAATATTATTGGATTGGGCCTTAACTTTTAAGAAGGGTTATGTATTTGATTTAGGGATATATTATTGAAGCTATGCGTAGCCCAGTTGGGTAAGGCTTGGCTTCCCACACAAAAGACCCGAGTTCGAATCTTAGGCCAGCCAAAAAATTGGTATATTATACCAATGCCACGTGGCACCACCTTATTGGTCCACGTGGCGACCCGACTTGACCCGTTGACCGACCCGCCCCCCGATGCCACGTGGCACCACTCAGGTGGTGACACGTGGCGTTGACCGACCCGTTGACCGGGCTAACCACAAGGACGATTTATGCATATAACTTTAAGGACTAACGGTGCAAAAATTATTAACGAAGGACTAACAACGCAAAATACTTAACGGACTTAACTAACGCCCATCCAAAATAGGGACCAAAAGCGTGCATAGTTTCAAAAATAGGTATCTGTGAGGTAATTAAAATGACTTAGGGACCAAACTTGCAATACGAGCAAACCACAGGGACCAACCGTGTAATTTTGTCTTTCAACTACAAAAATCACTAAGTTCTCATTGAATGTCAATTGTGAGAGGGTTGGATATTTTAGTGGTGGTAGAGGATTGAGACAGTGAGATCCCATATCTCCTTATTTGTTTACATTAGTAATGGAGGTGTTGAATATGATAATGAAAAATAATGTGAGAGAATATAAATTGTTTAAGTATAATTGGGGGTGTCAGAAGCTGAAAATTACCCATTTTTGTTTTGCTGATAACCTAATGGTGTTCTGTCATGGAGACATTAGTTCTGTTAGAGTGATAAAGAAAACTTTAGATATTTTAGTGGTGTGTCACGGTCCGTACTTAGGGGTTCATCTAGTTACTAAGCAGTTAAAACCAAACTTGAAGAAAAGTATTGTGTTCTTTGGTGGTGTTTCTGTAGTGGATCAGAGTACAATTCTGCAAGTGTTGTCTTTCTCAGTAGGTAAGTTACCACTAAAGTACTTAGGGGTTCATCTAGTTACTAAGCAGTTAAGTGTCACTGATTCCAGGATTCTAATTGAAAAGGTGAAAAACATTGAACTGATTAGAAGAACATAGTGCTATCCTATGCAGGTAGACTGCAATTGATTGCATCAGTACTTGCATCTATGCATGTATATTGGACATCTGTGTTCTTATTGCCAAAAAAAAACATTGATTAAGTATATTAACAAGATCCTGAGAGGGTTTTTATGGAATCAAGGGGATTTTGTTAAGGCAGAGCAAAAGTAGCTTGGAATGTAATTTGCAAGACTAAAAATCAGGGTGGTCTTGGAATAAAGGATTTACAAAAGTGGAATGAAGTTTTACTGACTAAACATTTATGGAATGTAGCTGCTAAGAAAGACTCTTTATGGGTTAAATGGATACATGTGGAGAAATTGAAGGGCAGAAGTCTATGGGGAGTACAAATTGATAATAGTTGTAGTATTATATGGAGGAATTTGTTGGAGTTAAGGGAAAAAGTGAAAAGTCACTTAGTGATGGTAAAAGGATTTTTGTATGGTATGAAAAATGGAACATTGTTGGCCTTTTGTGTCAATTCATAACACATAAAGACATTTATGATGCTAGGCTTTCAAGTGATAATTGTATTACTGACATGATTGAAAATGGTGTTTGAAAGTGGCCAAGTGAATGGCTGGTCAAATATCCTATTCTTAATAATATCTAAGTTCCAAATCTATGCGATGATGTCAAAGATGATGCAGTTTTGGGTAAACATGTTAGGTATGCAAAAAGAGTTTTATACAAGCAATATATGGAAAGATATGCAGCCTATGGAGAAAAAAGTGGGTTGGAGATCCATAGTCTGTTTTACTCAGTATATACCAAAGCATTCCTTTGTGCTTTGGATGGCAATACAAGAAAGATTAATGACTCAAGATAAGGTGTTAAGATAGAAACCTAATGAGGTGACGACATGTGCTTTGTGTGATCTATGTGTTGATTCACATGAGCATCTATTTTTCAAATCTCAATATTTCAAAACAGTTTGGGATGAAATGCAAGATCTTATGAATATAAAGTGTTTGCTAAATGGAGGAGAATTTTCTTGGATTTTTCACAATTGCCTGCAAACAAGAGTATATGGAGTGTTCTGAGAAGATTAGTATGTAGTGCTGCTGTTTACTACATTTGGCATGAGAGAAATGCAAGGATGTTTGGCAAAGTAAAGAGAAGTGAATGTTAATAAAATATCGTCTAAAAAACGTTATTTATATTTTACGATCTTTGCTATATTTTGTTGTTAACATTTCAGTTTAGCAAAAGTATAAATCTAGTCAAGACTTTTACATATAGCTACAAGTTTTTCTTTACACACAAAATGTTTTCAACATTTGTTAACAAAATGGTAGTTTGTCATTTTGGTTATTAGACAAAGAGACACATTACACTTCTAGACTTTTACAAGCAAATTTGTATTTACACATCTAGTTTGCTAACATGTACATTACAATGTTTATTTATATAAACATATAAAACTAAAAAATGAAAAATATATATTACATCATATGTTGCATCATCATGAATATCCTTGAAATATTTCTTGGATATCTTGTTTAGATTTTCACTCAACATATCAAATGTATGTTAGATATGTTAAGATCTTGGTAAGATATGGTAAATACTATTTGATATTTTTTGTCAGACCCACGGAACCAAAAATAAACACGGACGGAACCATGTTTTTGGTTCCGTGTGATCCACGGGTTGCTGAGGCATTTGGCTATAAATAGCAAGCCAAATCAAGTTGTTTTCTCATCCCTTCTAAGCATAAAACATATACATTCTATCATTCTCTTTCATCTAACTCATTCTCATTTCATTTTTAGTGATCCTTTTTTATAGCAAAGAAGATCAAGACATTCCAAAGCTTCAACGAATTGTTGCAAGTCTTGTTTGTTTATTGTTGTGTGAATTGTTGTTATGCATACATCATTGTTTGTACCAAACCATCATAAACCTCTGAGTGTGAGTGGTTAGTATTTTAGTCCTTAAAATACTTAGTGTGTTGGGAGTGGTTGTTCCCTTTTAAAAGAACTCGATATCTAGCTTTGTGTCGGAACTATTGTGTAAGCGGACGTGTAAAGGTTTTCTCCGCCGGTTAAAGGAGCTTCTTGATTATTGGAGATAACTCTCGAGTTGGACACTCGGTGAGTAGAGTAGGGCAAGGAAAAAGAGTCCTTATAGACCGAACCACTATAAAAAATTGTGTTGTGGTTTGATCGTTTCTTCCTTTAGTTGCATATTAGTTATTCTTGTTTATCTATATTGTTTGAATTCACCCATTGTTATTCAAAGCAAATTAATTTTAAAACGGTAAAACTATTCAACCTCCTTCTAGTTTTTCACAATTGGTACCAGAGCTTCGTGCTCAAGATTTTTCTAAAATATATTGTATTTTATAAATTTGAAACGATCCATGGACTCTGAAAACTTTAAAGAAGGGCAATCTATGCAAAGACCACCACTCTTTGAACCCAATGGATTTATCTATTGAAAAAGTCGCTTTGAAACATACGTGAAATCAAAAGATATAGATATTTGGTTTGTAATCATTAAAGGTGACTAGGATCCCACAACAAAAGATCTTTCCAGCGATGAAGAAAATAAACTAATTGGTAAAAATAATGAAGCAAAAATGATGTTTTTTAATGCTTTATCTAAAAAGGAATATGAAAGAATTTTTATGTGTGAAACCGCTAAAGATATTTGGCAACCTTTAATAATCACATATCAAGGGAATTCACAAGTCAAGGATAACAAAATTGATCTTCTTGTTCAAAAATATAAACAATTTGTTATTCTTGAAGATGAAACCATTGATTGTGGCTTTGCTCGATTTAACACTATTATTACTTCTCTTAAAGCAATTGATGAATCTTTTCGTAGCAAGAACTTTGTCAGGAAATTTCTTAGAGCACTCCATCCAAAATGGAGAGCAAAAGTGACGGCCATTGAATAATCAAAATATCTCCAAATAATGTCACTTGAGGAGCTAATTGGAAACCTTTACACGTCCGCTTACACAATAGTGAAAATGAGGAATATGCCATGGCCGTAAGAGATTTCAAGAAATTCTTTTGAAGAAGAGGGACTTTTGTAAAGCAACCATGAGATGACAAGAAGTCATTCCGGAAAGACCGTGACGATAAGAAAAGAAAGTGTTTTAGATGTGGAAATACAAGCCATCTAATTAGAGATTGTCCTAAGCCACCAAAAAGCAAAAAATCAACGAGCTTTTGTAAGTGGTGCTTGGAGTGGAAGTGAAGACGATGACGAAGAGCCAAGAAAGGAGGAAATCGCTCCCATGGCTCAAAAATCAAATGAGGTACATTCTGACTCATCTTACTCTTCCATTGATGACGACATTACAAAAACAATACAACCTTTTATGCGAACTAAGTTTAAAAATTATAACCAAAAACAAGTTTTTAAAAACTAAAAATGAGTTTTTAGAAAATGAAGTTTATGAGTTAAAAGAAAAGGCCAAACATTTAGAAAAGAGCAAAGCTAATGACAATGTATGTAAATCATGTCGAAAGCTTGGACTCGAAATAAAAAAGTTAAAACTCACACATGAAACGCTTATCAAACATAACTCTAAGTTCAAAAAGTCTGATAGAAATATTTCATGTGCGGATTAAATAATGAGAATACAAAACATACCAGGAAATAAAAATGGATTAGGATTTAATGATGTATTAATTACAAGTAGTCAAACCAAAAAGGCCGAAAATGACAAACAAATTGTTTCATTCATCCCAGAACACCACGGATCAGACGGCTGCAATAATTTGGTTCCGTCCATAGAACCCATTGGTTCCGTGGTATCTGCCGAAAAACAGAATGTTTGCAAAACAGCTCGTAGTGAATTTGTTAAAGTTACAAAGAAATCCGTAGATACTATTAGACAAAAACTTGCTATTACAATAGGAGTAGGACTTGCTAAAAACGAGTTTAGATCAAAAACCATTCAACAAAGACCTAAAACACCTATTTCCAAACGCCCCTTTCCTAAAAGCAACTATAACTCACAACCTAACTATCAACATACCGGTTAGAATCAAAAGTTCCTTAGACCATATCAAACTTCAAATTACATGCCATGAAACCCATATCCATCATTTCCATACATAAACCAAGCAAACGGTATGTTTAACCCAAACGAACCCATGAGATATTGGGGACCAAACGCTTGACTTGTATGTTTCATAGGTATGCTTGAAAGTCGGCTTGGAACCAGATGAATGGATAAAAGATAGAGGATGCTCAAGACATATGACGGGAAACAAAAGTCTCTTCTCTACATATCAAGTGTATGACGGAGGTAATGTCACTTTCGGTTGCAATCTTAAGAGCAAAATCATTGGCAAAGGTACGATCGCTCATAACTCTCTCACTATTGAAAATGTTGTTCATGTAGATAGATTATGGTTTAAATTGCTTAGCATTAGCCAACTATGCGATAAAAAGTATAAAGTCCTCTTTGAGGAAAATGGTAGTAAGATCCTAAAAGATGGAATCACCATAGCAAATGGAATTAGAAAAAACAACATATATGTCATGAAATAGATAAAACATCTAGAGATAAACTTTTCCTTAATACCATAGATGACAACTCGTTTGGCATAAACGCCTAGGTCATGCTAATATGAGACTAATTCAATCCTTGTCATCAAAAGAACTAGTTAGAAACTTACCCAAGTTGAAATATGACCAACACTTTTGTGATGCTTGCAAAATAGGGAAACAAGTTCATAATAGCCATAAGGCTAAAAACATGGTGTCTACAACTAGGTGTCTAGAACTTTTGCATATGGATCTATTTGGGCCATCCGCTATACAAAGTTACGGAGGCAACTTCTACACTTTGGTTATAGTGGATTACTATTCAAGATACAGTTGGATAAAGTTTTTGAAAAGCAAGAATGAAGCTTTTGATCAACTTGAAAAGAAAATTCAAAATCGACTAGGTAGTAACATTGTGTCAATCCGTACGTATCATGGTCGTGAATTCGATAATCAAACACAATTTTGAAACTTTTTGTGATACTAATGGTATAACACACAACTTTTTAGCCCCTCGAGCACCCCAATCTAATGGTGTAGTAGAACGTAAGAATTGGACTCTTCAAGAAATGAGTAGAACAATACTTAATGAACAAAACATATCTCAAAAGTTTTGGTGTAACGCCGTTGACACATCTACTTACAATTTAAATAGAGTCTTAATACGTCCGTTCTTGAACAAAACACCTTATGAACTTTATAAAGGCAAGAAGCCTACTTCAGGATACTTTAGAGTATTTGGATGTAAATGTTTTATTTTAAATACCAAAGATTATCTCACTAAATTTGACCCAAAGTTTTATGAAGGTGTGTTTCTTGGTTATTCACAAACTAGCAAAGCATGTATCATTTTAAACAAAGAAATAATGAGAGTCGAGGAATCGTTAAATGTAACATTTGACGAAAGTCCACCTCCCTCTAAGACATCACCTTTGGTAGATGATGACTTAGTTGAAAGTCAACTTATTGAAAATCAAGAAAACAATGATAATAACAAGGAAGATGAACCATTAAATAAAGAAATTGTCAATATCAAAGAATCCAAAAAGTCATCATTTAGATAAAGTCATAGGACAATTAAATCAAAGAACCTTAAGATCACAAGCTCAAAATCAAAGTAACTACTTTTGTTTTGTATCATCAATTGAACCAAAAATATAAATGAAGCAATTAAAGATAAATCTTGGGTCATTGCTATGCAAGAAGAATTAAACCAATTTAATAGAAATGATGTTTGGACACTAGTGCCCCAACCTAAAAATCATACTATAATTTGAACAAAATGGTTTTTTTGAAATAAGATGGATGAAAATGGCATAGTGTCTAGAAACAAAGCTAGACTAGTAGCACAAGGTTACAATCAACAAGAAGGTATTGACTACGATGAAACGTTTGCTCCCGTTGTTAGGCTCGAGTCAATTAGAATTTTACTTGCATATGCATGTGAACATGATTTCAAGATTTTTCAAAGGGATGTTAAAAGTGCATTTTTGAATGGTTTCATTAATGAAGAAGTCTATGTATCACAACCTCCCGGGTTCACCGATTTTGAAAAACCAAATCACGTTTACAAACTTAAAAATGCATTATACGGACTTAAGCAAGCACCAAAAGCGTGGTATGATCGACTTAAAACCTTCTTGCTTGAACATAAGTACACCATGGGTTTAGTAGATAATGCTCTTTCTACCAATAAAAAGGATTCACATATTATCATCGTCCAAATATATGTAGATGACATCATATTCAGATCAACTTGTCATGAGCTATTGATGATTTCTCAAAAATCATGCACGACGAGTTTGAGATGAGTATGATGGGAGAACTAAGCTTCTTTTTAGGACTTCAAATTAAACAATTAGAAGATGGTATATTATTTAACCAATCTAGATACATAAAGGATATGCTTAAGAAATTTGGTCTTGAAGACTCTAAACCGATCAAAACACCCATGTCCTCGGAAACTAAGCTCACAAAGGATGAAGAAGGAGAATCCGTAGATAACACTAAATATAGAGGAATGATTGGTAGTCTACTCTATCTCATGGCTAGTAGACCCGACATTATGTTTAGTGTTTTTCAATGTGCTCGCTTTCAAGAAAATCCTAAAACATCACATCTTGAAGCCATGAAACGAATATTTAGATACATTAAAGGCACTACACACTTAGGATTATGGCACCCCAAAGGAATGGGTGTAGAAAACATAGTGTATGCCGACTCGGATCATGCCGGTGACTATGTCGATAGAAAAAGTACAAGTGGTATTTGTACTTTTGTTGGACAATGTCTCACCTCATATTTCTCTAAGAAATAAACAACCCTCGCTATTTTAACAACCAAAGCCGAGTACGTGCCAGCCGAAAAAACACGTCAAAAAGCTCTTTGGATGAAGCAAGCCCTCGTGGACTACGGAATTCTACTCAACGGCATCTCTATCCTTTGCGTCAACAAAGGAGCTATTGATCTCAGCAAAAATCCCGTCCAACATGCTCGAACCAAACATATTAAAATTCGTCATCACTTCCTTCATGAGAATGTTCAAAAAGGAAACATCTCTATCGAGAAAGTATCCTCCGAAGACAACATTGCCGACATCCTAACAAAACCTCTTAAACGAGAACCATTTAATCTTTTTAGACTCAGATTAGGACTAATGGAACCAAACCTATAGTTGAAGCCTTAATCCAAACACTAGCTTAACCAAATACAACAAAAATTGACCAAAGTCAAAACTGGTTCCACGGAACCAAATGACAACAAGGATGGAACCCTTGTTTTGGTTCCGTCCTATTTGTGGTTCCCCGTAACAGTTTTTGAAATTATTTAACAAATACCTCTTCCCTCATAACCCACAAACGACTCAAACTCATCCAAGAACACACCTAACTCACAATTGAGGTATTCTCTTCAACAAATCTCAGCCTTAATCAACATTGTAGTCTTTTTACTACTTTCCTTCTCTTGATTCTGAGTCTAGGGCTTCTAATTTGTGCACAAAACCAAACATGGGAATTATGCATTCTTGGACAAATCATGAAGCACATTTGTTAAAATTGGTTAACTAATCATGCTTTTCTTAGTTAGGAATTACATCTCATAAGGCATTATCATAATTAGCTAAAAACCCCATGTCAAATTTTGAAGAACTTCTCACTTTAGGACAAACAATTTCTCATTGTTCATTCAAATAGAAAACGTTATTTCATCACTTGCATAATGTCTCTTGAATGCTAAAGAAAGTACATAATTAATATGTATTCTTGGGTACATTCAATTGAAGCCACATTGAATTAGGAGCGTTTGGGTTATCTCCCGTTTTGTTACTAAAACTACTTAAGAATTTCTTTTTATGCGTTAAAAGGAGTCGAGATAACCGTACCTCCACATCGTTTTCATATAGACACA
The DNA here is from genome assembly GCA_019973895.1 of Chrysanthemum seticuspe. Classification (NCBI taxonomy): domain Eukaryota; kingdom Viridiplantae; phylum Streptophyta; class Magnoliopsida; order Asterales; family Asteraceae; genus Chrysanthemum; species Chrysanthemum seticuspe. The sequence goes on along the minus strand of BPTQ01000008.1, from coordinate 211,200,052 downwards.
CACTAGAACACAATATCAAAATTCTCTTTCGTTTCAACTAAAATGTGAATTCTTTTGTATCTAGGACCAAACATGCCTCCTGCAACCTATTATGATCACAAAGATACCCTTAACTACATTCTAAAACACCACAAAACTATGGGTCTCTTTAAGGAAGAAGTGAAAGTCTTTAAGGTACTTGAAAAACACTATTTCCATGAAGGTAGAACTATCGACCCATCCTTCATTGAAGGCACAAAAATTCCTAACGAACTTGCCGCCATATACTTTGATGGTCTCCTAAACATAAATGAACAAATTTTCCCTAGGTTTGTTCTAGAGTTCTATGTTAGTGTAATGTTTGTAACTAATGATAATGGTCTTTTGTCTCTTCGCTTCAAAATCAACAACGAGATCTCCACATTCCTCTCCGTGACTTTTCGAAAGTCCTCGGCATTCCATATTACATGCCTTTACATGGACAAGTGGTCCCTTTCAATCCTTGATTCAATTGTTGATCGTATGCCAACATACGACACTCCTCTAGTTTCAAAGGAAATTATCCGAGAACAACTTTTTCTCCCTAGAACTCAAACCACTAGGACAACCCGTATGGGTAATGAAATCAGCAAGGATCCCTCTGGCATGAGCTCAATGAAATTAAGCCATAATTCAAAAAGTGGGAAGAGATTCTAAGAGCAAATGTCTTGTGCACTATAGAAAATTGTGATCACATCAATGCTTACCTTTGTTACATGCTCTATAGCTTGTCCACTCGTCAACCCTTCAACTTAGCCTACTACACTGCCAAGCGGATGGCAGACATACCCTTGCTAGGAACCAGCGCCCTTCCATACAAGATGTTTCTCACCCGCCTCTATAGGGCCTTTGCACCAATTCCACCTAATCCTAAAGGGATATGTTTGGACTACTCTTTTGTTGATCACATCTTTGTCCTACTAACTGATAAAAGAGTTGCTAAGACTCAAAGCAAACGTGTTCAACCTCCCTCTTCTTCATCATTCTCAATGAGCGAAGATGATGGTCTTCAGAACTCTAAGCTTCCTCCATTTGAGTACCTACAACAACTTCCCGAGTTGGAGAACCAATCCGCAGTGTTCAAGCAAATAAGGGGGATGCTCAAATGTATTGGCAGGTACCTCACGAAAATAAACAAGAAGTTGGACAAGCAGTGAGAGGTTTTTGTGAGCGTTTGGTATAATATGTTAAAACAATGATGTATTATGTATATTTTTTCTCCTACGATGATAACTAAACTATGAACAACTATGAACTAACCTCGGCTTTCAGGGAGATAACACCTATGTGTTATCAATTTTTACCCATTTTCACCTTAGTAGTGAAATTCGTTAGCCCCTGCTCAATCTATGCCTATACGTATGTTAGTATATGTTTTATTGTTATTTCCTAATCACAACTAATTAGTTGCACATGTAAACAACAAAATTACAAAATTCGGTCGGGGTTTGGGCTGTCAAAAAAGCCCTCTGTTAAGAATTTGGCTTCTGCGGATAGCACGGAACCAAAGATTTGGTTCCGTAAAAAACGATCCCACCGACCAGACGGAACCAAAAACAGTGTTCCGTCTGTATGATTTTTTGGTTTCGTGGTCCTGCAGCAGATCATATAAAATTACGTTCTAATCCCGCACTCTAAGTCACTCACTTTTGTTACTAGGATAGTTTTTACTGCTACTTAATCACATTAGGATGTCTTGAACTAAATTAGACCAATAGGACATGCATTTCCTAAAAATAATTTGAAATTTCTCAAAATTCACTCAAGTTACCTTTCTATATAAAGGAATGAACCAAAAATTTGGTTCCTTGCAATCCGTGGTTAACCTATTTCCAGGATTTTGCAGTGATTGAAGTTCATTTATTGCAAATCTTTCACATCTTACTCAACACATTCTAAATGGATTGACTTAGGATGATTTGACATGCTATTAAACACATTCATATGATTAGAAACCACCGTTCTTGTATGGATTAACATCAAATTAAAAACAATTCTCCATGAATCCTTAGTTCTATAAATTAAACACTTACAAGATTGAATTTTTCACATCTTCACTACCACCTCTCCATACACTTAGCATCTCTTAAGGAAAGTCAAAATGACTAAATCCTCAACTTCATCTCCTTTAACCAAGCCACTTAAGAAAACCGCTAGAATGAGCGTACGTCTATGTTGCTTCATCAACTTGAACTCCTCATCATCTGATTTCTCACCACTCAACATCTCATCACCCATTAGAGATGAGAACTTCCTCAACTTAAGTACTCCAACTCCACCACCAAAATCAACCATCATTGTGACTACTCCACCACCAACCAAAACACCAATTATCACCTCTCCTCCGCCGGCTCCATCACAACCATCTAAAACATCTTCACCACCAAAATCCCCAAAACTTATTCTAGTTGAACTTTTTACAACACCACCAACATCTCCTCATCCATTTGCGGATGATTTGGATGACTTGCCACTTAGGCCAACAAATCGACCACCTCTTCCATCTTTTGGCACCATTGAGCGTATTGATCATGGACCTCCAAGAGCATCCTTTATGCTAAATGAGCCTTTTCAAGATGAACCTAGACATCTAACTTTTCACTCAATCCACAAAGAAATCCATGGGCCACTATATAGGGATCATGCTCTACAACCTCACTCATTTTCTCCACATATTGAAGATATTGATGAGTCCATGTAGGAAGACCACCTACAATCTCAAGTAAAGATCCAAGCTCACCTAGATAATTTCCAAGCCTTCTCCAACATGGTGGATTCTTATCTCAATGAGGCGGTGCAAATGCAAACCGCCTTGCTCTCTTCCCTCATTACACCACCCAATCTCAACCATCATTCAACGAATGTTCCACCACCAAATAATGAACCTAGTCTACCACCAAACCAACCTCGCCATGGTTGCTCACATTGTGAGCGAACTGCTCATCTAAGTGAAAGGACTCGGATCATGGTCCACGAACTTAAAGATGAAATGAGGTTCACCCTCAATCACATTATTGAGTATATTAACGCTCTTTCCCATACTCCACCACAATAGGATGGTTACTAGTTATTTATAGGATTTTTATTTTTTCTAAGTTATTTTTTTTTTTCTTTCTAGGATTTATTCGTCTTCTTATGTCAACACATCTCTATTATTGTCCATTTTATGACTTTTAGTCATAAAATTTTTTACTAATGAATGATGTTTGTTATAATGATGTTGGTTAATCTAAGTGATTATTTGTTGGTTGTAATCATTTTGGTGATTGTATATTGGTTGTGATAATTATGCTTAATTATATTATGTTCACTAACCTTTGTTTTATGCTTAATTATATTATGTTCATTACATTTTTCGCCTCGCCTCTTCCTTTAGTTTCGACAAAAAGGGGAAAAATAATTAGAACTTGAAATGAGATGATTCTTACATTTCATTATTCAACTAGTTGGTTTATCAAAATCTTCAAGTTAAAACTCATATTTTTATAATTCTTGAAAAACTTTATACAAACATTTAAAAATAAAATTTATGTTTTGTCATCAACAAAAAGGGTGAGATTGTTAATACAAATATCGTCTAAAAAACGTTATTTATATTTTACGATCTTTGCCAAATTTTGTTGTTAACAATAATAAATTTCATTTTACCAAAAGTATAAATCTAGTCAATACTTTTACGTATAGCTACAAGTTTTTCTTTAAACACAAAATGTTTTCAACATTTGTTAACAAAATGGTAGTTTGTCATTTTGGTTATTAGACAGAGACACATTACACTTCTAGTCTTTTACAAGCAAATTAGTATTTACACATCTAGTTTGCTAACATGTACATTACAATGTTTATTTACATAAACATATAAAACTAAAAAATGAAAAATGTATATTACATCATATGTTGCATCATCATGAATATCCTTGAAAGATTTCTTGGATATCTTGTTTAGGTTTTCACTCAACATATCAAATGTAATATTGGTTAGATATGTTAAGATCTTGGTAAGATATGGTAAATATTTGTTGAGATTTTTTGTCAGACCCACGGAATAAAAAATTAACAAGGAAAGAACCATGTTTTTGGTTATGTATGATCCGTGGGTTGCTGAGGCTTTTGACTATAAATAGCAAGTCAGACCAAGTTTTTTTCTCATCCCTTCTAAGCATAAAACACATACATTCTCTCATTCTCTTTCATCTAACTCATTCTCATTTCATTTTTAGTGATCCTCTTTTCTAGCAAAGAAGATCAAGATATTCGAAAGCTTCAATGAATTGTAGCAAGTCTTGTTTGTTTATTGTTGTGTGCTTTATTGTTATTCATACATCATTGTTTCTACCAAACCATCATAAACCTCTGAGTGTGAGTGATTAGTATTTTAGTCCTTAAAATACTTAGTGTGTTGGGAGTGGTTGTGCCCTTGTAAAAGAACTCAACATATAGCTTTGTGTCGAAAATATTGTGTAAGCGACGTGTAAAGGTTTTCTCCGCCGGTTAAAGGAGCTTGTTGATTATTAGAGATAACTCTCGAGTTGGACACTCGGAGAGTGGAGTAGGAAAAGGAAAAAGAGTCCTTGTAGACCAAACCAATATAAACAATCATGTTGTAGTTTGATCGTTTCTTCCTTTACTTGCATATTAGTTATTCTTGTTTATCGATATTGTTTGAATTCACCCATTGTTCTTTAAAGCAAATTAATTTTAAAACGGTAAAACTATTCAACCCCCTTCTAGTTTTCACGGTGAAGTTGAGCTCATCAGGATCATCACACATATAATGAAGCTGAGGTTGATGAGTTTGAAGGTTAAAGACACTCATGTTGTTAGGAATGTTGAAAAGAAATGGTATGTAGTCTTTAACATACTTTATGTATAGTGTTTGGTATAAGGAACTGAGCATAAAGCAGTATTGTATAAAGGTGAATGCTATTAGTCTAGTATAACATGTTTATATATTGTTGAGGCTGTAATTAATTCACATGGATTGTATGTGTATTGTCCTATAGTTTAGTAAATCTTGTTATGAGTTATATATTGTTCACCTTGAAAAAAAAAGGAAAAAAATAGCCACTTAATTTTTAATATCGTCCAACTTTAGTGAAATTTATAAAGAAATTGTTATAATAATAATAATAATAATAATAATAATAATAATAATAATAATAATAATAATAATAATAATAATAATAATAATAAATAAGTAAATAAATAAAATTAAAATAATAATAATAATAATAATAATAATAATAATAATAATAATAATAATAATAATAATAATAATAATAATAATAATAATAAAGATGGGTGGGCTTGGCATCCCTGCTGCGAGTGACATTATCCATTATGCTTTCCTCGTCTCTCGTTTGCAAACAAGTGACCTGCAGGACCAGATATTGGTAAAAACGGGCATTAATTATCATGGTCATTCGTTTCAGCATGCTCTCGATACTTTTAACAGTGCTTGTAACATAGACATGCTCTTTGTCACCTCTGACGCTCTTGCCCCCCATATGATGAAAACCTTGGCAAAGTGTTACTTTGGTGTCATTGAGAAAGATCTTGTTTTCAAGTATTCGTTAAGTCCAAGGCAAGTGGCTACTCTTAGTTGTACCCGCGCCCCACATGCACAAGATTTCCTATTCACCATACCTATTGATGGGTTAGGCCAGAGGATGAACCAACGCCAATTCCATTCGGTATTGTGTTATAGGCTTACCATACCTATGTTTTCAGAAGGTAGTCCTTGTCCGAGCTGCAATACGCATCGTATGGACCAATAGGGAGACCATGCAGTTCACTGTTCCAGTAAAGTGGGTGTGAAGTTCAGACATAACCTGGTGCGTGATATTCTCGTTGACATATGTTCCAAGGTAGGGATTATGGTGAAAAAGGAGGCTCCAATGTAGTTTCTTTCGAGGGATGGGAAAGAGCTACGACCTGCAGACTTGCGATTATTCAATTGGATCCAAGGTAAGGACACATGTATGGATGTGACTAGGATCTCTCCTTTTGCGGGTATTGATGCAACTTTGTGGGCTCCAGGGGTAGCCCTACATAATGTTGTGGAGAAGAAGAAAAAGAAATATGTGTCCAAATGTGAAGAAAACGGTTACAAGTTCATCCCATTTGCTTTTTCCACATTCAGGGAGCTTCAAGCGGAATCTTTAGATACACTTTCACGCATCAAGACTGTTGTTGTTAGCCACTCGAATAATGTCAAAAGTTGTGCTTTTATTTTTCACAGACTAAGCTTTTGTATTCAGAAAGGAGTGGGAGCCCAACTAGTGTCTCGGCTTCCCACCAATTTCTTGTAAAATCTTTTTGGTTTTCTAATGAAGTGATGTTTTATTAAAAAAAAATAAAAAAAATAAAAATAATAGTAATAATAATAATAATAATAATAATAATAATAATAATAATAATAATAATAATAATAATAATAATAATAATAATAATAATAATAATAATAATAACAATAACAGTAACAATAACAATAATATATCTTTTAGAGTTTTACTAATAACCATCCCCGTGAATTTAACTTCTCCAATTTAATTTTACATGCACCATAATAATAACCAAATTAATGAGTTTGTGTTCCTTTTGTTAAGTAAATGTTTAAAAAATTTCACAATCTTATAACAACAAGTAATCTTGAATGATTTATATACTGAGAATAAAGTTTGAGTGACTTTAGGAACAAAATAATAGAAGTTGAGTAGTTTTTGTAACTAAAACAAAGTTTGAGTGACTTTATTGAAACAATATTGAAACTTGATTATTATTTCATGAATTTCGCTCGCAATAATAAATCACCAAGCGGTGGACTCGTTCAACAAAAGGCAAGAGATCTTATATTCCAGATTACTCAAAAGCCTCATAATGCGAATACTCAAAACTGCCCGCGTTTAGAAGGATAATTTGAATGGATCAAAATCAAATAAATGTTCCAACATATTTTGTTCACCAACACGATAAACTCAAAAACTCCCATGGATTATTTTGTTTTCATTCTGTTTTAGAAATCACATTTTTTTGTATTGAATACATAAAAATTATGTAATATAAATTGACATATATATGTTGAACTTTGGATTTCCTCTTAATTGTGTGGAGGAGGAACAACAAATGTAAGTTAAGAGGTCTAATGATTGATGGGGTTTGGTGTGAGGATCCTAAAGTAATCAAAGCAGAGATGGCACGACATTATAAAAAATTGTTTTCTGAGGAAGAGAAGACTCGTCCGATTTTTTGTAGTACAAAGATTGAGAAAATTTCAGTTGAAGAGGGTCAAAGATTAGAGAGGGTGTTTAATGAAAAGGATGCATGGGAAGCTATTCGCTATTGTGGTGGGGATAAAGCCCCGGGATCGACGACTTCAATTTCAAATTTATTAAAAAAGCGTGGGATATCATTAAAACGGATTTACTAAGTGCGATTACGTGGTTTGGGAAAAAAATGGAGATTTCAAGGGGTTTTAATGCTTCTTTCGTTACCATCATTCCTAAGGTGACAAATCCCATAGGACTTGGGGATTTTCGTCCTATTAGTCTTATCGGGTGTTATTATAAAATTATTACAAAAATGTTAGCGGAAAGGGTTAAACGTATGGTGGGGAACGTGGTGGGAGAAGTGAAAAATGAGTTTATAAAATGGAGGTATATTCTTGACGGTGTTCTAATTGCAAATGAGACAATGGAGTTTTTGAAGAAAAGGAAAGAAAAGGGCGTAATTTTCAAAGTTGATTTTAAAAAGGCGTATGATAGTATCAATTGGAGATTCGTATTAGACATAATGAAAAGAATGGGGTTTAGGGAAAAATGGTGTAAATGTGTGGAAGTATGCCTTAGGTCTTCGTCGATGTCCATCCTTGTGAACAGCTCTCCAACGGAGGAATTTGGGTTAGGTAGGGGCGTAAGGCAAGGCGACCCTTTATCGCCTTTTTTATTTATTTTGGCGGCGGAGGGGTTAAACGCGATTGTTTCTGAAGCAGTGGAGAAAGGTATTTTTAGTGGAGTTGTTGTCGGCGCAAATAAGGTCACGGTATGTCATTTACAATACGCAGATGACACTATATTTTTTGGAGAATGGAATAAAGAGAATGCTAAATCGCTCATTTGCATTCTTAAATGTTTCAAATAGTTGTCCGGGTTAAAGGTAAATTATAATACAAGTAAGTTATATGGTATAGGAGTCAACGAGGGGGACATGTCGGATATGGTGAGATGGATGGGATGTAGCATTGGGGAATTTCCGTTTACTCACTAAGGACTTCCTATTGGTGAAAACATGAGGTGGGTAAATGCCTCGGACCCGGTGTTAGAGAAATTCAAAATTAAGTTAGCGAATTGGAAGGCAAAAACGATGTCATTTGGGGGTCGTCTAACATTGGTAAAATCGGTTCTTGGTAGCTTGCCATTATATTATTTTTCGATGTTTCGCGTGCCTTTGAGTGTTATTAAAAATCTTGAGATACTTAGAAAGAAAATTCTTATGGGTTGGGGTGGGGGAGGGTAAAAAAATTCTCATGGGTCAAATGGGATATGGTTTTTTCTTCATTCGAGGAAGGGGGATAAACAATGGGTCTTTAAGGGCAAAAAATTTGGCATTATTAGGAAAGTGGTGGTGGAGGTTTAGAAGGGAGGATGGGAATTTATGGGTTAGGGTAATTAAGAGCATTCATGGTAATAGCGGGGGTTAGGGCATTAGGAGGGGCGATGGAGATGGGGTGTGGCGTGACATTATGAGGATTGATGAGGAGATTGATGGAGTTAGGTTATAGTTCACTTCATCTTAGGTTGCTGTGGTGGGGGATGGGAGGGATGTTAGTTTTAGGGTAGATAGGTGGGTTGATAGTCGAAGGCTTTGTGATAGATTTCCTAGGTTATACCACTTACATAAGAGGAAGGAGAGTAGTGTGATGGATAAGGGGTCATGGGTTAATGATGCTTGGTGTTGGGAATGGGATTGTGCTAGAAGTATTAGGTGTAGAGTAATTAAGGAGTTTGAGGATCTCTTAGGTGTATTGCAAAATGTTATTGTTCATAATAATTGTAGGGATAAATGGAGATAGTCGCTTAGTGAGGAGGGTGAGTTCACGGTCAAAGAGCTTGCTAGGATAGTGGAGGAAAAGATTCTTCAAGCAGAAAGTGGAGGACAAGAACCCATTTGGAACAAGTTGGTGCCTAAGAAAGTTAACGTGTTCATGTAGCGGGCTATAAAAGGAAGACTTCTGGTACGTGTGGAGTTAGATAGAAGAGGTATCAACTTGGATTCGGTTATTTGCCCAAGTTGCAACAATAGTGTGGAAACTTGTGCTCATAGCTTGATCACTTGTGATTTAGCTATGAGTGTGTGGGAAAAGATATTTAATTGGTGGAAGGTGAGGAATGTTATTGCTTTTTCGATTGATGAATTCTTTTCATTTAATGGAAACGTTAATGTTCCCACATATATATCTAGTATTTGGCAAGCGGTTATTTGTATTAGTTGATAGTTTTGTATTAGGCTCATTGGCGTAGGCCTAGCCCATTCATACTAGCTCTAGAACACTCCATTGTAATCTATATATTGCTTGTATGTTTTAATGTGAAGCAATGAAACAATAACCTTCCAATTGAAAGATAACCAAATAGTTTTATTGATTGAGTGCATTACATTTGAGACATCATATGTATTTATATTAAATACATAGCTTTGATAATAAGCAACCAAACCTTAAACCTAATGGACCCAAACCACTATTGGGTTTGGGCCAACTAACCTATCTAACACTCCCCCGCAGTTTGAACGGGAGACTTTCGAACCGACAAACTGGAACATATGTTGAAAGCCGCTTCTTCTTTTCTTCTATCATCTTCTTTGCTGATTGGTTGAACAAAATCATAATTATACATGGCGGCATAGTTGTTCAATGCTTGCGGCTTCCTCCTTTGCGTGACGTTTCTTTTTTTACGTCATGGCTTGCTGGCCTTTAGGTAGGAGCGGCAATTTTGCGACCAACTATGTGCGGAAAACAACAATGATCCTCAACAACGAAAACAATTTGATGAAGAAGGAAAAAAATATGGTTGGTTGAAGGCAACTCAACGTACATATTTTGTTTGTTTTGACCGCTAGGGTTTAGGGTTTATGCCTTGAATATGAAAAACAAAATCCTAATAAAAGATTAAAATAAAGCGAAAATAACTAGGATCCCTCCGAATCACCGGCGAGTAGCCGATGACCGGGGGATAGTAAATTTTGTAGGTGGATCTTACCTAGAGCTCGGATACCATGAAAGATAACCATATAGTTTTATTGATTGAGTGCATTACATTTGAGACATCATATGTATTTATATTAATACATAGCTTTGATAATAAGCAACCAAACCTTAAACCTAATGGACCCAAACCACTATTGGGTTTGGGCCAACTAACCTATCTAACACCAATATGGTATCAAGAGGCAAAGATCCTTTTCTAATTTATCTCTCAAATATCACAGATCCTCTTTTCTTCTACCCTTCCAAATCTGTCGTGTTTATCCCTTTCCCAAAACCATAATAAATTCCAGCCAATTGTTAAGTAGTATACATATTCTATAATGCTCCTACCATCCCACTAATTTAACAAACCAATCAAAATCCACCAATCTCATCTTTAATTACACGAAGGTCTTCTTTTGGATTAATTTGAATGTCTGACAATAAAGCATTCAAACGCATCTATTTAATTATTTTGTTTTTCAATGGCTGCTAATATTTCTTATGGGAATTCTACCATGTCGCATATTGTATTTGAGAATTATAACAAGACACCTTAAAACAAAATTGGGGGCACCTATGGTTCGTATAACAATAGAACCGTTACAAAAACACAAGGCCTTTTTATCAGCCCCATTGGCTACGCACACTGGCCCAACTCCAATCTAATTTAGCCATGTTACCAGCCCAACAGGCGCAATTAGTCAATCAGGCACGTCCGGTGGCCCAACAGCCCACAACGGGTATTTTGGGACCGGCTCCAAATATGATCCGCTCTCACAAAAATACACTTCCAGGTGCGTTTAGCACTATGACTCTTCAGGACCCGACATGGAATATGGATACAGGTGCCTCTTATTTAAATTCTAATGCAAGTAATTTAGGTACAATTTTTAATAAACGTTTATACCCATCTGTACACGTTGGTGACGGTAATTCTATTCCCGTCATTAACATCGGCCATAGCATTATTCCCTCTCTTCATCGCCCCCTTCACCTTCATAATGTACTTGTCACCCCTAATATCATCAAAAACCTCATTTCTGTTTGTCAGTTTACCAGGGATAATAATTGCACTATTGAATTCCATGCTTTTGGTTTTTTCGTGAATGATTTCTTGACTCGCCATATCCTCCTTCAATGTGACAGTTTGGGTGATCTCTATCCAATTACCAAACCGTTATCTCTCCCTACTACTTTTCTCTCTACCAGTTCCTTCACGTGGCATCAACGTCTCGGTTATCCCGGTGACGAAGTCCTACGGTCTCTTGTTTCACGTCAATTTATTTCATGTAATAAATAAAAGTCTCCACACGTTTATCATGCCTGCCAACTTGGCAAACATGTGAAGCTTCCTTTCTATAGTCCGGATTCCATTTTTGAACATTGTTTGATATTATTCACTCTGATTTATGGACTTCTCCTATTGTCAGTTCTAGTGGTTTTAAATATTATGTTCTATTTCTCGATCATTTCTCTCACTACTTGTGGATTTATCCTCTTCGTTCCAAATCCGTCATGTTCTCTAAATTTTTACCCTTTCGCACTTATGTTAAAAATCTATTTAAATTTGAAATAAAGAGTTTCCAATGTAATCATGGTGGTGAGTTCGATAATAACCGACTCCATACACTTTTTGCTATTCATGGTATCCAACTTAGATTTTCTTTCCCAAAAACCTCTCAGCAAAATGGCAAGGCGGAAAGAATGATACGCACAATAAATAACGTCATCCATACCCTTCTTTTTCAGGCACACATACCACCTACCTTTTGGGTCGAGGTCCTCCATATGGCCGCATATCTTCTCAACCTTCTTCCCTCAACCGCTATAAACAATGAAATACCCTACACAAGACTTTCTCATAAAAAAAAACCCAACTACTCCCGATTACGCATATTCAGGTGCCTTTGTTACCCACACCTTCACTCTCTACACAAACTCGCACCACGAGCAACCCCGTGCATCTTCTTGGGCTATCCTGCCTATCATCACGGTTTCCGTTGCCTTGAACTTGAAACAAACAAAATTATCCTATCTAGGCATGTCACTTTTCATACTCATTTCTCGAACCCACACCATCCCCCCTTCTTAACCACATACTCACTAATCCTACATCCCACCTAACCACCAATCACCAAATGTACTGAACTTCCCTTACACACTCAACACGCAAGCCCACAACATCACCAAAGTCCAACAACCAAACAACATCAACATAGCCCACAAGCGCAACCTAATAACGCGCCTCCCCGCCTCAGCCCAACATTGAAACTACATACCCCACTTCCATGACCCATTCACAACAGCCCAATATCGACCCACCTCGCTCTAATCCCATGGTCACTAGGTCTCAATTTGGCATTGTAAAACCTATCGGTCGTTTGTCCTTACATACGTCTTCCATTTCTCCTGTTCCTAAATCTCCGTTTCTAGCCTTGAAAGACCCTCAGTGGCGTAATGCTATGCATGATGAGTATAATGCATTGGTTAAAAATGGTACTTGGGTACTTGTACCGAGGCCCTCTAGTGTTAATTTGGTTCGCTCTTTGTGGTTATTTAAGCACAAGTTCCATGCTGACGGGACTCTGAGCCGCTATAAGGCTCGTTTGGTTGCTAATGGGAGTAGTCAGCAAGTTGGTATTGATTGTGATGAGACCTTTAGTCAGGTTGTCAAACCGGCTACCATTCGTACTGTCCTTAGCCTTGCTGTGTCTCGCAAATGTCCAGGTCATCAGCTTGTCATTAAGAATGTTTTTCCTAACGGTTATTTATCAGAGACTCTATACGTGCATCAGCCTCCTGGATTTGTTGATTCTCGATACCCTAATCATGTTTGTCTTCTACAGAGATCTTTATATGGACTGAACCAAGCCCCCCGTGCTTGGTTTCAGAGGTTTTCAGGATATGCCTCACGGGTTGGGTTTTACCAAAGTTGATGTGATTCTTCATTATTTATTTTACGACAGGGTTCTCAGGTTGCTTATTTACTTATATATGTGGATGATATTATACTTACAGTTTTTTCTCCTGCTCTACTTCAGCAAATCATTGCTTCTCTACATAGTGAGTTTGACATGACTGACCTCGAGGCACTTAACTACTTTCTTGGTATTTCTGCTACTCGTCATTCTACAGGATTGTTTCTATCTCAATGGAAGTATGTTATTCAGCTTCTTGAGCGTGCACACATGACTAACTATAACCCTTCTCGAACACCAGTTGATACAGAGTCCAAACTGGGTCCCGAAGGTGTTCCAATTCAGGATCCTACCTTATATCGCAATCTTGCAGGTGGTCTTCAGTACTCACATTTACATGACCGGATATATCTTACGCAGTGCAGCAGATTTGTCTTTACATGCATGATCCTCGCGAGCCACATTTAGCTGCCCTTAAACGTATCTTACGATATGTTCAGGGGACTCTGGATTTTGGTCTTCACTTATATTCATCTTCTACCACATCTCTTGTTGGCTATACAGATGCTGATTGGGCGGGGTGCCTATCTACATGATGGTCCACTTCAGGTTATTGTGTTTTTCTAGGTGATAATTTACTATCTTGGTCTTCTAAGTGTCAGCAGACCCTCTCCCATTCTAGTGCCGAAGCTGAGTATCGGAGTTTTGCAAATGTTGTAGCTGAGATTGCATGGCTTTGTAATTGTAACAACCCAACCCGACACGGGTCCGAATGTCACAGTATGGAGTCATATCAGAACATACTAATAAAGATACAGCGGAAGCCTCTTATTAAAAACATAAAAAGTCATAAAACATATGACTCCCAAAAGGTCCAAAACATAACAACCAACTGAAAAGAAAATGCCCAAAATACTAAATCAAAAGGTAGACTAAAAATGCATAAGTCCAAATAATGAGGGTTCACAAAGGTAAGTCTTCTAAGCTCCTATTCTCACACTCTTTCCCCAGAATCCCTGCTTCCAGCTAAATACCTGCCGCATGGAAAAGAAACGCGTCTGAGCTAACGCTCAGTGAACAGATATAAACAATAACGGATAATAATCCCATTGAATGAAATACGAATCAAATATGTCAAATTAAAGAAATGGAAAAGAGCCTGTTGAGAGAAAGTCAGATGAAACAAAATACGAAACGTATATGAAACAAATACTGAATTAGAGTGCATAACAAATATCAAAAAAACATAGGATCGGAGTGCATTGCCCAATTGCCTAAGCATGACACATGAATAGGCCAAATAATCATATCACAAGTCATATACCGTCAATTCATAAGTTGTACATGGAGCTGCAGACTCCGATGTACCAGAATGTGATGGGGTGTAGGAACACACACCGACCAATCACCAGATACAGATACAGATTCCCTAGGATGCATCCATACGCTCCTTGCAAAACAAGTGATCACATACATACATAACATAATGGGAACGCCGGGGACTAATCACACCGCCCCAGATAGTGTCATGCCACCTGTGCCTCAATGACATGGCCATGGTACCTCCATGGCTAGGGATACAGATACATAAGCTGTGCAATACAAGAGCAATCATAATCATATCATATCAAACACTGAACTGAGACATATCATATCAAATACTGAACTGAATCATATCGAACGAAATCATATTAAATACTGAACTGAAGCATATCAAACGGATAACCAACGAATATCAAAACGAGATAGCAATTCGAATACCAGAACAAATAACAAAAGGATATCAGAGGTAATAACGGTTAATCTTATCAATGGATGCCCTTACATGAGAAAGGACAGAATATCTGTACCTTAGCAAATGGAAATGTGAGCACGAAGAAATAACGTCACGTCTTCTTCAATGAATCTACACGGATTACGGTTCGTATAGTACTTATTAGCTCATTTAAGTCATAATGGATTTATTGCTTATATATAAATCATATTAATATTTTTAGAGTTATTAAGTGTATTCTCATTTTTCGTAATGGACCGAAATAAATACTTTAGGGTAATAATTATTAATTAGCCAAACTTAGGGGTTATAAATAATATATGGTTAATTTAAAGGTTTATATGACAATATAGCAAAGTTAGAGGTCAAATATGATAGATTCCAAAGATTAGGGTCAAAAGTAACAACTTGACAAAGTTTAAGGTTTGCATGCGCCAATATCTAAAAATGAGGGTTAAAAGTTAAAATTCATATAAAACTAACATGAAATATAGTAAACCATTCGTACAGTAGCAAAGTATTACATTTTGTTTATTTATTTATTTGTTTTTTGACATGCCAACTTCACCCTCGCTCGCGGTTCAAACGGCTAACCAACACGACTCGGAAAACACACCTAGTGATTACCCCCCGACTCGTCTTCCCCGAAACACTTTCAACACACCGTACAATTTATCCATTAAACCCGCAATTGCCCTCAAACATACCCCTACGAGACCATGCCTTAGTACACATTTTATGTCTACTGATTCCCCTTACTGATTTTTAACGTACGCTAAATATATATATGCATAAAACAATTTTACCCAAGACTCTAATTAGCACATACAACTCTGCTTGATTCTATCACCGTTTATAAGCATGCTCAGACCCAACACATATTCGACCCACATGCACAAGTCACAAATGCAAGACCCTTTGACAGTTAGATACTCATACTATAAGGGCATAAGGCCATAACCTGATTTCATGTTTAC
This sequence comes from Chrysanthemum seticuspe, assembly GCA_019973895.1. Taxonomy (NCBI): domain Eukaryota; kingdom Viridiplantae; phylum Streptophyta; class Magnoliopsida; order Asterales; family Asteraceae; genus Chrysanthemum; species Chrysanthemum seticuspe. The sequence continues at coordinate 211,184,119 of BPTQ01000008.1, read as the reverse complement.
TTACTCTCTTTAAACCTAGACCCTAGCGTGAACCAACCTTACCCAACACCCCGTCTTGGTACAACAATAACGAGCCAAAACCTTCCCCAAATGACCAACGTTATCATGATTCCTTAACCCGTAATATTCAGATCGCGACATGATCGACTCCCATATAATTATTACTTTAGCATGACCAATATGTAAGTTGATTTAAAACATAACCCATGGTCGCTTTTCATTAGTTTTAACGTGATATGAGTGAGGTTCATACGTGGGTTTTACAGGTTATAATAACAGACTTAGAATGTAAACTAACTTGGTTATATCTTCAGATTATTTATGTCGAATGGGAGAGAAAAACAACAAAAGAATTTGATGATACCTCAGACTCAGAGGACTTAACGCGACCAGAAGAGAAGTAAACTAGGAACAGTGAACACCAAAGCCTTCGAATACTTGGTAGCAGGAAACTTTGTGTGATTTATTTTGTATTCCGAATGAGACTTAGAAGCTAAGAGAGGCGTATCTATATCTATATCTATAATACATATAATAGAAAAACGGTCAAACTTTTCAAAGTGAAAAGTTGAAAATCAAATGTGAGATAAATGTATTGTGTAATTTATTCACATTGTACAACCAGTTAAAAGCATATTTACCAAATTAAAAACAACCAATTAAAACACCATTTACTAAAAAAATACAATAAAATTTTCACAATGTACAATTTAAACAAGCTACAACATAATTCTAAATATAAAATAATTAAACACACTAATTAATTTTATTTTTAAAACACCCTAAAATGAAAAGTACATGTTATTATACACCTTATACAAATTAATAAAACACATAAAGCTTCATACAAGCTAACAAGTTGATGGTACATATAGTTTTGAAAATCGGACCGGATCAACGGGTTCAACCGGAAACCGGTTTCGCCACCGGTTGGGCTAAACAATAACAGCCATCCAAAAAAGAACTAGAGAGGACCCGTTAAAACCGATACAAACTGGTGAATCAGGTCTCATCGAGATCTATTTCTCCGGTTAATCGTCACAGGGTACCCGCCGCCGCAACGCACGGTACCCTGCTATACTATATATAAAGGAAAAACAAATAAGTAAAAAGTGAAATTCGAAAACCGGGTTGACCCGGGACGCTTCAAACCCGGTGAGTTAACCCTGTTTATTTTGACCCGTTTTGACCCAACATGTCGGGTTGACTCGGTTTAAATCGACCCGTTTTTCGACGGGAACGATTCAACTAGTTGAACTACCCGGGTCGAACCGGGTTTCAAAACTTTATGTTTAATCCCCAAATCTTCAAACTTTTATTATTTTTCGTTTAGAACCCATAAAAAACAAAACGATATGTCGCTATATAAATATATTATATATATAAGTTTTTCTTCAAAAACGATTATAATGTTTTACAATTAAAAGAAAATATGTGCCCGTTAGTGCACATTTAACTTTTCAATAGGCTAAATACGCCTATTAAAAAAATATTGGGCTAAATTTGCCAAAATCTTTTACAAAATAGCCAAAATTAGCCCATTTTTTTTAATTTTGGGCTAATCACATTCATGCTAATTTTGGTACTTGCGTTCTTCTTAACAACGGCACCATTATTCCCATCTTTGTTAGTTTTTACGCGACAAGTAACGTGTGTTGTTAGTTTTTATTTCATAACTGATGTAATGTTTACTTTCATTTTCACTAAATGTTTTTATATGTTGTTTGATAGATGTTAAGAATTTTGTCTAGACTTTAGTTATCGTATAGTACAACCGTTTGCAATTGCATTTTCATGGGTTTACTTTCTCTTTTAAACGCTACACAAAACACTCACCACAATATCACAGATCATTAATTATCTGACGCTAGAAACAGCTGCCGCTAGGCGCGAGTACTCGCCTAGTATTATATAATGTGTATAAGAATGAGATAGAAGAAATCTTCCAAATATATAAAATTATTCACTTAATTCTTGGTTATCTTTTAAAAGAATAAAATGTGATATGAAAGGTAAATTAGGAATGTCGTGTATTGGTTAGGGAAAAAGATTTGCTCAAAATCTTCTAATTATATGTAGATATGTTAATTACCTCTTATCTTTTGCCTCTTTTATTTTTGTTTCTAATATATAAAACATAGCAGATTTAGGCATATAACATATACATTTATTTCTCTAACATAACACAGAAAATTTAGACAAAGTTTAGGAACAAGTGTACAAGTTTTTAATTACCTAGGTTTATTAGGTTTCATAAATAACCTATTAAAACACTATACTTGTCACAAATGTCAATTCGACGTAGCGAACAAAAAAAATAACTCTTCTAGACATTAAACTTGACATTTTTGTCTTCCTTTAAGTATTATGACCATTTTACCCTTTCAAATTACATAAATGGTCCATGTGGGTTTGCGAAAATTGCATGCATCGTCCCTAGGCTAAATTACATAAATGGTCCTTGTCGTTTGGAAAAAATTGCGTCCATCGTCCCTTTTTTTTCGAAATTTTTGTTCTATTTTTTTTTTATTTTTTTTTATTTTTTTTTTTTTTCAGATTTAGCATCAAAATTAATGCAATAGTTGTGATTATTATCATTACAATACAAAGACTAGAATAAAAATGTCGAAAGAAAAAACGAAAACATTATGCTAATTAATTACATGATCTAGTATGATGTTTGCCACTCCACTTATCATAATTTTTGCCAAAAGTGGATTTTCTTTTAGAGCCTCTTCATACACACTCCAGTTGTGTTGAGGTGCGTATCTCAATATTTCAAATATGGTCCATCCCTGTGAATGAAAAGGATGTAATGAATGAGATACAATAATTACATGATCTAGTATGATGTTTTATGTGCTATCACCATACTACATTAACTCTTTACATACATTTCAAACACAAAAGTACTTATAAGTTATAACCATTGTAACTGATTGGCTCTAAGTTGCATAATCTTGAAGAATAACCGAGTTCAGAATGAAACCTGGAACATACTCCAAAGTCAGCACCTTCGTTGCAGTATAATCCCAGAATACTTGCTGCACGATAATAATGACTATTCCGTTAGATTTAACACACATGTAAGACATAATAGGACGTCCAGACCAGATCATAGAAAATAAGACAAGGACTCCAGAAGAAAACATACAGGCACTCGCACCCACTTTATATTACGGAAGTCCCGACGAAATCTATCAGCATTTTTCCCTTCATTTATATAATCAATCTCCTGGTACAAGATCCTGCAAAAAGAATGCAAGAAAATATCGATCAACTTAGGCACACCAAGACAGGATGCTTCTTTTTATTCACATTTCATCATAGACTCCCTGCATGAAAAAAGTATATGATTGAGCCACGATATAAATCACAAAACGGTAGGTAAATATGTAAAATATGCACTCACGTAAATCGATGTCAAAAAGTTTCTTCAGACCAGGTCTTTGAACTTTAACAACTACTTTCTCTCCATTATGTAAGATTGCATGATGTACCTAAAGGGAAAAACAACATGGGTCATAACCAATGTCTCTATTACTGAATTTAACAACTTCAAAAGTGATTATAGATATAGGCTGACCTGACCAAGACTAGCAGCTGCAATTGGTCGTTCTTCAAATTCCTGAAAGATTATATTAATCGGAGCACCCAATTATTTTTCAATGAAACCCTTCGCTTTTTCTGGTGAGAATGCTGGTACTCTATCCTGAACCGTATGATTCCATGATCAACAAAAAAAGGTCAGAATCAACATAACACAAACACCAACAGAGACAATCTAGAAGCTATACGCAGAGAAGTGAAAGGTAGACCTGTAATATGGCAAGCTCGTCGACAAATTCAAGTGGAAATAGATCTGATCTTGTTTAATTGTACTCAGGGAACAATCAAATAAGGCTAAAAGGCAACAAAATTATAGTGAAATTCAAGACTTTTCGCAAGAATTAAACAATTATTGCCAGTTTAATTGTACTCTACAACTAAAAACAAATCTTTCTTCCTCAAGATTATCTTTAAAAGCATGTTTGTTATTGCTTGTTAATGGAATAAGCAGTTTGGAGAAGCAACTCTGAGTTGTTCTATTTTCCTTAACTAACAAATAATCGCATGAACACTTAAGCAGCTTGGATAAGCAACCCCAAACACCTTTAAACAGCTATTCAGTAGGCATTAACATGCAATAAAATTAGTAACACAAATAATAATTACAAATCACTGCAAGAAACCATCTTTTTCATAACATATACTACCAAGTACCAACAATTGTATAAAGATAAATTAACAAAACTAAAAAGAGATTAGATTAAGCAACTCACATGCCAATAATCATAATCACTAGTAAGCAACTTAGTAATCCCAAAAGTACCAGCAACAAGAACAATACTAGCATTAATAACTCTATCACTAGTAAGCAACTTAAAAGAGGTCATCAAATCATTTTAATTGACATAAATCTCACTTAGACTTTTATATATGGTTGATTAAACTTTTAACATTATACAGCATAACATCCTGGTCTGCTTATCCTTCCTAATGTTCCTGAAAACTTCATTAGATCAGCTGAGTTCCAAGCCTTAAAGGTTTAAGATTCACAAATTCAACGTCAACAATAAGCGTATTCAGCACAGTAACTTACCAAGTGCCAAGTCTTGATCATCAGTGGAGGAGCAACCATTGAGCTTTCAGGGACACATGTCGTAGCACTAATAACAGTGTAAATGAAAGCTTTTTAACAAATTAATCGATTAAAAAGGCAACTGTAGATTGAAAAATGAACGATACCTGAAATTCGCAGGCGAGAATACTCCAACCCAATCATCAATAGAAGGGTTAGGATTGTGCAATGTTAAAGTCAACCATTCAGATGTTTGACCCTAAACAGAGTTTTAGGATTAATAATCACACAAACTTTAGTAATGGCATATGTAGATACTGAAATCAGGATCTACTTCACATACAAGAAATATAACGGTAACTGAAATCAGGATCTACTTCACATACTGAAATCAGGATCTACTGCACATACGAGAGAAAGAAAAGAAGACGAGCTGATGGCGACGGCTGTGACAACGGTGTCGGCCAGTGGAGGAGTATAAAGGGTGGCGGCGCCGGAATCATGCCGGTTAGATGGCGGCGACCAGAGAAGATATGAGGGGGATGTAGGGTTTTTTGTGTGGGTTAAAATGAGTTAAATACATTAATTGGGTTATTTATATACTTGGGACAATGGATGCAGTTTTTATAAATTTAAGGGTAAAATGATCATCACAAATTTATTTTACTTAATTGAAGACAAAAATGTCAAGTTTAATGTCTAGAAGAGCTATTTTTTTGTTCGCTACGTCGAACTGACATTTGTGATAAGTATGATGCTTTAATAGGTTATTAGCCCTTTAATTATCATCTAACATATAATTTTAGGCCTTTATTAATAATCGTATGTCTTATGCCGCCAAAAAAAATTCAAATTTGACGCAAAATTGTGAATTCGAAAATTAGGGTTTTACAGTTATCTTCTCCATGAGCTATATTCTCCTTTGTCTACCGCCACCCTTGTCTATTGTGATAACGTTAGTGCTGTTTATTTGTCTACCAACCCTGTTCAACACCAACGGACGAAACATATTGAGATAGACATACATTTTGTTCGTGACATGGTAACTGCTGGTCAGGTGCGCGTTCTTCATGTACCATCTCGTTATCAGTATGCCAATATATTCACCAAAGGGCTGCCTTCAGTTTTGTTTGAGAAGTTTAGATCCAGTTTGAGCGTCCGGCCTCCTCCCGCTCCAACTGCGGGGGTATTAGTTGATAGTTTTGTATTAGGCCCATTGGTGTAGGCCTAGCCATTCATACTAGCTCTAGAACACTCCATTGTTATCTATATATTGCTTGTATGTTTTAATGTGAAGCAATGAAACAATCACCTTCCAATAATTTGGACGTCCGGGTACTTCATTTGAAAAGAAAGAAATCTTCGAGTGTTGAGTAATAAAGTTTCAAGTACTAATAAAATTGTTCAAGATATTCAACTCAAAAGCTACGAATGGATTGTGAGAAGATAAAAAAAAGTATAAAGAGATAGATTGGCAATAATGGTTATGGGATCCCATAAGTTGTCGTCTACAGTAAAATATGAGCATGTTTTTAAGTGTTACTGCAAACTCAGTTTTATCAGGTGGAATGTGTACCAGCAAAAGAGTGCTTCTGTTCGAGTTTCAAGGCCATTGGTTCTGTGTTGTCTGTCAGCAGGGACGGAACCAGGGGGTGTCCCAGAGGGTCTCGGGACACCCATTGTAGTCATGTGAGTTTAGTTAGTCATGGTATGTATTAGTAAGAATTGTTCAGTTAGATTGTCTGTATAATTTTCTTTGGGTCTTTAAGTCCTTTTCTCATTTAATTAGCTTGTTTAATTAAGGAAGAATGCCTCATATTGTATTTTGTTTCTTTTCTTTTATGAGATATCTTATATATATTGTTGCCTTTTTTTTTAAAATATTATCGTCTATTATTTCTTCTGTTTAGGAGCTTGTTAAGCATTGGACCAAGTCTTTGGCCCATTAGTCTACGTACATATAAATGAGTTTATGTGTTGAGAACCTAGAAATTACAATTACAAATACGGTGAAAGCTAAAGGTACGTAACGTACTTTTTCAGAATTACACATCTACGTAATATATTTTGTTAAAGGTCAAAGCTAGCTAACATACTTTCAAATTTTTTTCGATCTAGCTAATATGACCTGCTGGTAGTAGGTTACCAGGTCACCTTGGCGAAAAATTTGCGCAGTTAGTCCTCTAGGACTAACGACCGTTAAAAAAAAAAAAAAAAAAAAAAAAAAAAAAAACTGTTAAATTTTTTTTTATAAAAAAAACGTAATTTTTTTTTTAAAAAAAACATAAAAATTTTAAAAAAAAAATTTTATTTTTTTTAAAATTTTTTTAAAAAAATGTAATTTAAAAAAAAAAAAAAAAAAAAAAAAAAAAACGTAAAATTAAAAAAAAAAAAAAAAAAAAAAAAACGTAAAAATTTTTTAAAAAAAACGTAAAATTTTTTTTAAAAAAAAAACGAATTTTTTTTTTATTTTTTTTTTAAATTTAATTTTTTTTTTAAACGTAAGATTTTTTTTTTAAAAAAAACGTAAAAATTTTTGAAATTTTTTTTTTTAAATTTTTTTAAAAAAAAACGTAAAAATTTTTGAAAAAAAAAAAGTAAATTTTTTTTTAAAAGTTTTTTTTTTTTTTTTTTTTTTTTTTTTAACGGTCGTTATCATCTAGCTAACGGTCGTTAGTCCTAGAGGACTAACTGCGCAAATTTTTCGTCAAGGTGACCTGGTAACCTACTACCAACAGGTCATATTAGCTAGATCGCGAAAAATTTGAAAGTATGTTAGCTAGCTTTGACCCTTAACAAAATATATTACGTAGATGTGTAATTCTGAAAAAGTACGTTGCGTACCTTTAACTTTCACCCTTACAAATACAATATATACATTCATGGCCTTATATTTAATGTTCATTAGAAACTCAACAAATATTACGGAGTAACTAGGTAGGATAATTTATGAAGTCACCAATTAGCTTGAAGATGCATGGAATGAATGGATGGTTAAATTAATTGTATACAGTAAATATTAAAGCATTCATTATAGTAGTTTATGAAAAGATGTATAAAATGATGAATAGGTCTAAGAACTTGTAAATCATAGTGAAGATAGGTTTATAAATAGGTTTATGATGAATAGGTCTAAAAACCTCTTCATAATTTAATACATTTGATTTTTGTATAACTTTTATAAAACTTTATGAGGTTTATATATAGTGAAGATAGGTTCAAAATTTGTTAATTAATGTCATAATAAAACTATAAACCTTTATAAAAAGTTTAACATAGTGGATGCTCTTAGTAAGCATATTATTTACGAGCGTAATAAATAATGATATGATTGTGTGATAAGTCTTTTTAACTATTTTCAGATTCTACCTCTTAATTATTTGTTAATTACTTAATTTAACTCTTATATCAACGTAATTAAATATTTACTTTTTAAAAAGTTAATCATTATAAAGTTTATTAAATTACTACAAAAACGAGCCCAATTAATATACCATTACTTTTTGCACTGCTTTATTTACGACATAAGTATAGAATAATAAGATAACATTGAATGGTTTGGTAAGTGTTTCAAAATTTTAAATTGTTTACCCTTAAATTATCAATTAATAACAAAAAATATCCAAAAATTTAACTTAACGCATTTACAAACTATTTAATAAATTTACCGTATAAGAATAGCAAAAAATAGTAGAGTATAGTTTTACACACCGCTGCAACGTGCAACCTAATTAGCACTCGTAGATATCATTCAGGAGGGAGATGTGTGAAACTTAAACAATAGCTTTAAGATATAACGTTCTAGCTTCAATTTGAACGGTGGAGACCATCATTTATTGCACTTATCTACAGTACTTGTTCAAAATTGTTGATGTGTTATTTGAACGGTAGAGACCATCATGTACGGCACTTTTCTTCGGCACTTGTCCAGAATTGTTGATTATGACAAGTACAATTATATTAGGTATTCTGCATTAGCCAACTCTCGTCGATATATTACGCATTCTAGATTATCTCTATAGATGAAACACTATCACTTTTCACAGCTTATTTTAGCCAATAATAAAGTAATCATGCAAACCAACATACCTTTGGCGTACACTATAAGAATCATGGCCTTTAGCCACGTAAAAAATAATCGCTAAAAGTCCACGAAACGACAAAATAATCGATTTCTTATATTTGACTTTGACCAAACCTTTCAGTGATGACGATTGGCTATGGCGAAAAGAGCTCGATTCTTGTAGTGGTACCCGTAAGGCCGTAAGATTGCAGTTTGCAAATACTCTACAACCAGATATAGTGTGTGTTAGTTTGATAAAAAAAAAAAAAAAAAAAAAAAAAAAAAAAAAAAAAAAACTCTATATCGACTCACATATTTACTTCGTGATAATAATAGAAAATTATTATTCGACGCGTTCATTTCATAACCGAAAAATAGATAAGAGATTGTTTGACATATTCGAAATTAATGTAGTTGGTCTATATGTGACACATTCCACTTATTGGTAGCAGGTAGGGTGAGTTTGGTTAGTTTTTAAGATGTGTTGACTTATAAAATACGGTGTATTCAAATAAGTCGTTTACATACACTAAAAGTCAAAACATATGGTCAAAATTTCTAATATGGGGTCAACTCCCTTGTTTTAATGTCCAAGCAGTTGTCTAAAAATCTCAAAGTTGTCAACTGTTATGTATCCAATGTTATTCACACATCAAAATTTGTTTGACAAATAAATTTGTGAAAAATTTCCAATTTTAACCAAAAAAAAAAAAAAAAAAGAGTTAGTTATCTTTCTTTTGAAAACTAAACTTTCAATATTTCTGATGAGAAACAGATACGAGTATTGACCATATTTTTTTTTTATACATGTCATTAAATGATTGTTTATATTTTGTTTGATGCTTGTACTAAAGTACTACGTATGATTAGTGTTTCATGTAAGGGCAGTTACATTGCATCAACTCTCTGAATGACTATTTCGTCATAAAATACTAAAAAAAATAAATGATTTTTTATGTTCTTTATATAATAAAAAGTATAAATAATGTAAGAAGGCTTTATGCTCAAGTTTTTCTTCAAAGATTTGAGGTTGCTAAATCACTGTAAAAAAAGTCATTATCTTTAATGGTTAAAAGCTTCACAATGACTAATTTGAAGGAAAAAAAAAAAAAAAAAAATCATTTTTAAGCTCTATGTTGAATTGAGCATCGTATTCTTTGTAAAATACTCCTTAATTCTACAGCCTGATTATTAAACTTGTACCGGATATTACTTAATCAGGTGCATAGCAGAATTTTTTAGATTTTTGACATGCATAGGTTTACTTTACAAACTTTATTGTCCATAGACATAACTGCATGACTAAAAACCTCTTAAAATGCCCGTTTCACTATGTGGACATTACTTTAGTTCATTATCAACATCAAAACCATTATCTAGCGTGCCTATTTGATGAACCATCTTTATCACAATCAATTTTGAGTTGTATTTGCGGGTTGTGTGCTTTATTTGAATCTAATAAGAAGTTCTAAAAGTGATATAGTTTTGACTTTTAGTATTCAATCTATTGAATGTTTGAAAGATACTACGTAATACTCGATCTCAATCTCACACGGATTAGACAATTTTTTTTTTCACCTTATATACTTATGCCTTTAAGTTTTCTCACACCTCAAATGTTAAAAAAAAAAAAAAAAAAAAAAAAAAAAAAAACAAAAAAAACTACTGACAACTCTAACTTCTATAGAGTTGTAAAAGGCTTCAACTAGGGGTGGAAACGAGCCGAGCTCGAGTTCGGCTCGTTTATATATATATAAAGCTCGAGCTCGTTTCGAGCCTCGTATTTTAAACTCGAGCTCAGCTCGTGAAAATTTTCAAAAGCTCGAGCTCGGCTCGGCCTCGATTAACTTATATAAAGTTTTGAATGAAATAAAGCTCGAAGGCTCGTTCATCACACTAGGCTCGAGCTCGTTTATTTTTTTAAGCTCGTTTATAAATGGTTATTATTGGAAGGCTGATAAGGATTTAAAACATACATTTTTAAGAGGTCGTTTAAGCCCTAAATCAACACATTTTATATCCGTTACCACTTAAAATCTTTCATTTTCACATTTTAGGTCTTTTGTAAGCAAAATACTAGAATCAAGCATATTTGGACGAAAAGGAACGAAAACATGAAGAAAACGACAAAGTCAAGACTCAAGCAGATTTTCAAGCCTGACGGCGTCCCAATCAAAGGGCGACGTCATCCCTATATAAGAGTTTTGATTAAATTACACATGACGGCTCAGAACAATTTTTTAAAGACTGACGACGTCACGCCTAAACTCTGGAAGGCGTCTCCCTTATCTTCTACACCAGACGCCCAAGAACCAATCTCAGACGACGTCCCTCATGAAGACTGACGACGTCACACTTATCAACTGACATTGTCCCAACAATGACTTAGCCCAAACGAAACCCTAATGACGGCGTCACTAGCAAAAGGTGACGCCGTCGCATTTGTAACTATATATAGAATTCGTTTTTTCTGCATTTAGGGAGGTAGAACTTTGGAGAGCAAAACCTAATTCAGTTGTAGTCCGACTTGGACAATATTTTAGGGTTCCATACTCTTCTTTACATCATAAGATAAGTTTGTTAATCCATATTATCATTATGTCTACCCCATGTGTAATTGTATGTGTGTATGCTTGCTTGTTTACCATGAGTAGCTAAATTATCCTTGTGTTTGCTTAGATCTATGAAACCTAGTTGTTAATTATTGTTCGGCTGTTTCTTGTCTTAATTGGTAGACTTGGTAGACGCTAGAGTAAGGAAAATTGGCTTCTTCTTTAATTGTTGCGAGCTTGAACGTCTTAAATAGCAAAAAGCTTAGGAGTGCACCTAGGCCATCGTTGTGTTTATTGCGTGAGTTGTAGCTTGTTGATAGTAGAGTATTCGGGGGAGATACTAAGGTACTTGGTAATCCCGGATAGTCTAGAGGAGAGTTACAATTCATAGAACTAGGGAATTAGGCACCCCCTATGACCAAACGGAATACAACGCACCAATTAAGATGAGGATGTGACAATCCAACCGACCAATAAGAGATAACTAGGGAGTAAGAATATCTAAGTGATAAGGATTTAAAACGTACGCTTTTAAAGGGTCATTTAAGCCCTAAATCGACACATTTTATATCTGTTACTGCTTAAAATCGTTCCTTTTCACTTTTTAGGTCTTTTGAAAGCAAAATGCTGGAATGAAGCATATTTAGACGAAAAGGAGCGAAAACATGAAGAAAATGGCAAAGTCAAGATCGAAGACAATCCAAGACTGTTCATTACACCTTACGGCGTCCCAACCAAAGGGCGACGCCGTCCCCTATTAAAAACTTGATCAAAAAGTGCACACGACGGCTTATCGGAATTTCTGATCCTAAAGACTGACGGCGTCACGCCTTATTTCTGGAAGGCGTCACTCACACTTTTCACACCAGACACCGAAGATCCAAGATTCAGACGACGTCCTACATGAAGACTGACGGCATCACACTTCTCAAGTGACGTCGTCCCAACGATGACTTGGCCCAAACGAAACCCTAATGACGGCAACCTGACGGCGTCACTAGCAAAAGGTGACGCCGTCGCGATTGTAAATCTATATATAGAATTCAATTTTTCTGTATGTTAGGAGGTAGAATTCTGGAGAGCAAACCCAACTCAGTTGTAGTCCGACTTGGACAGTATTCTAGGGTCCCATACCCTATTTTACACATCAAGATAAGTTTGTTTATCCAATTTATCATTATGTCTACCCCATGTTCAATTAATTGTGTGTATGCTTGCTTGTTTAACATGTCTAGCTAAATTACTTGTGTGTTTGCTTAGATCTATGAAACCTAGTTATTGATTGTTGTTAGATTGTCTCTTGTCTTAATTGATAAAAGCCATAGGAGTGCACCTAGGCTATCGTTGTGTTTATTGCGTGAGTTGTGCTTTATGACGATATGTTATTCGGGGAAGATAGTATTATACTTGCCGATCCCGTGTATTCTATAGGAGAGATACGATTCATAGAACTAGGGAATAAGCACCCCCTACGACTAATAAGAATACAACGCGTTAAGATAAAGGAAGTGACAATTCAACTGATCAATAAAAGATAACTAGGGAGTAATAGTATCTAAGTGAACACATCTTTAATCACCATACGAGCATACCTCAATTAGCATAAACTATCCATAGTAATTTGATAATTAGATAATTAGTAGAAGTAGTGAAATCGGTAGAAGTACCACCCTCCAATCATATACCCCGAGATTTCACCCTTGCTTTATAAAAAAAAACATAAAAAGAATAAAAAGAATTATCTTCAACCCCACCTTCTCTTCATATATCTCTTTCTAGCATTCTTATTCCCCTAGAGAACGAAATCAATCCCCGAGGCTTACCCCATAATACACTAAAACGATTAGGTTCACTGCCTAGAGGGTTGAAAAGCTTGCTCGTAGAAAAGGAGGTTTTCTCGACCCCGAACCCTTCTATCACTAAGTAAACACATTTTTAATCATCATAAGAGCACACCTACATTAGCATAATCTATCCTTAGTTTAATTAGTTAATTAGTTTAATTACAAGTAGTTAAAATCGGTAGAAGTACCACCCCCACTCCTATACCCCAAGATATTTACTTGCTTTCTAATAAATAAAAAAGACTAAAAAGAATCTCACTCAACCTTACCTTCTCGTCATACATCTCTTCCTAGCATCTCTATTCCCCTAGAGAACGAATCAACCCCTGGGCTTACCCCATACTACACTACAATGATTAGGTACACTGCCTAGAGGGTTGTAAAACTTGCTCGCGGAAAAGGAAGTTTTTTCAAACCCGAACCCCGCTATCAAAGGCTCATTAATCCCCTTGATTTGCATTAATCTATAAATCAGTATATAAGAATTACAAAGAGAATTCGAGAGTAATACAACTAGGTCGAATACAATGATGACTAGCAATATACAATACTCGACTAATACACCCTCGCAGTTGGATCGGGAGGAGGCCGAACGCTCAAACTGGGTGAAAATCTTCAAACAAAGCTGAAGGCAGTCATTTGGTGAAAATATCGGCGTACTGATAACGAGATGGTACATGTACAAATTGAACCTGACCAATGGTAATCATGTCACAGACAAAATGTATTTCAATCTCAATATGTTTCTTATGTTGATATTGAACAGGGTTGGCAGACATATAGATGGAACTAACGTTATCACAACAGACGAGGGTGGCAGACAATAAAGGAGAATGTAACTCACGAAGCAGATTATGAATCCATGTAGTTTCAGCTACAACGTATGCAACACCCTGGTATTCGGATTCAGCACTAGAACGGGAGAGGGTGTGATGAAGAAGAAAAAAAATATGGTTGGTTGAAGGCAACTCAACGTACATATTTTGTTTGTTTTGACGGCTAGGGTTTAGGGTTTATGCCTTGAATATGAAAAACAAAATCCTAATAAAAGATTAAAATAAATCGAAAATAACTAGGATCCCTCCGAATCACCGGCGAGTAGCCGATGACCGGAGGATAGAAAATTTTGTAGGTGGATCTAACCTAGAGCTCAGATACCATGAAAGATAACCAAATAGTTTTATTGATTGAGTGCATTACATTTGAGACATCATATGTATTTATATTAAATACATAGCTTTGATAATAAGCAACCAAACCTTAAACCTAATGGACCCAAACCACTATTGGGTTTGGGCCAACTAACCTATCTAACGCCAATATGGTATCAAGAGGCAAAGATCCTTTTCTAATTTATCTCTCAAATATCACAGATCCTCTTTTCTTCTACCCTTCCAAATCTGTCGTGTTTATCCCTTTCCAAAAACCATAATAAATTCCAGCCAATTGTTAAGTAGTATACATATTCTATAATGCTCCTACCATCCCACTAATTTAACAAACCAATCAAAATCCACCAATCTCATCTTTAATTACACGAAGGTCTTCTTTTGGATTAATTTGAATGTCTGACAATAAAGCATTCAAACGCATCTATTTAATTATTTTGTTTTTCAATGGCTGCTAATATTTCTTATGGGAATTCTACCATGTCGCATATTGTATTTGAGAATTATAACAAGACACCTTAAAACAAAATTGGGGGCACCTATGGTTTGTATAACAACAGAACCGTTACAAAAACACAAGGCCTTTTTATCAGCCCCATTGGCTACGCACACTGGCCCAACTCCAATCTAATTTATCCATGTTACCAGCCCAACAGGCGCAATCAGTCAATCAGGCACGTCCGGTGGCCCAACAGCCCACAACGGGTATTTTGGGACCGGCTCCAAATATGATCCGCTCTCACAAAAATACACTTCCAAGTGCGTTTAGCACTATGACTCTTCAGGACCCGACATGGAATATGGATACAGGTGCCTCTTCTCATTTAAATTCTAATGCAAGTAATTTAGGTACAATTTTTAATAAACGTTTATACCCATCTGTACACGTTGGTGACGGTAATTCTATTCCCGTCATTAACACCGGCCATAGCATTATTCACTCTCTCCATCGCCCCCTTCACCTTCATAATGTACTTGTCACCCCTAATATCATCAAAAATCTCATTTATGTTTGTCAGTTTACTATGGATAATAATTGCACTATTGAATTCGACGCTTTTGGTTTTTCCGTGAAGGATTTCTTGACTCGCCATATCCTCCTTCGATGTGACAGTTTGGATGATCTCTATCCAATTACCAAACCGTTATCTCTCCCTACTGCTTTTCTCTCTACCAGTTCCTTCATGTGGCATCAACGTCTCGGTCATCCCGATGACGAAGTCCTACGGTCTCTTGTTTCACGTCAATTTATTTCATGTAATAAATAAAAGTCTCCACACGTTTATCATGCCTGCCAACTTGGCAAACATGTGAAGCTTCCTTTCTATAGTTCAGATTCCATTTTTGAACATTGTTTGATATTATTCACTCTGATTTATGGACTTCTCCTATTGTCAGTTCTAGTGGTTTTAAATATTATGTTCTATTTCTTGATCATTTCTCTCACTACTTGTGGATTTATCCTCTTCGTTCCAAATCCGTCATGTTCTCTAAATTTTTACACTTTCGCACTTATGTTAAAAATCTATTTAAATGTGAAATAAAGAGTTTCCAATGTAATCATGGTGGTGAGTTCGATAATAACCGACTCCATACACTTTTTGCTATTCATGGTATCCAACTTAGATTTTCTTGCCCAAAAACCTCTCAACAAAATGGCAAGGCGGAAAGAATGATACGCACAATAAATAACGTCATCCATACCCTTCTTTTTCAGGCACACATACCACCTACCTTTTGGGTCGAGGTCCTCCATATGGCCGCATATCTTCTCAACCTTCTTCCCTCAACCGCTATAAACAATGAAATACCCTACACAAGACTTTCTCATAAAAAAACCCAACTACTCCCGATTACGCATATTCAGGTGCCTTTGTTACCCACACCTTCACTCTCCTCACAAACTCGCACCACGAGCAACCCCGTGCATCTTCTTGGGCTATCCTTCCTATTATCGCGGTTTCCGTTGCCTTAAACTTGAAACAAACAAAATTATCCTATCTATGCATGTCACTTTTCATACTCATTTCTCGAACCCACACCATCCCCCCTTCTTAACCACATACTCACTAATCCTACATCCCACCTAACCACCAATCTCCAAATGTACTGAACTCTCCCTTACACACTCATCACGCAAGCCCACAACATCACCAAAGCCCAACAACCAAACAACATCAACATAGCCCACAAGCGCAACCTAATAACGCGCCTCTCCGCCTCAGCCCAACATTGAAACTACATACCCCACTTCCACGACCCATTCACAACAGCCCAATATCAACCCACCTCGCTCTCATCCCATGGTCACTAGGTCTCAATTTGGCATTGTAAAACCTATCGGTCGTTTGTCCTTACATACGTCTTCCATTTCTCCTGTTCCTAAATCTCCGTTTCTAGCCTTGAAAGACCCTCAGTGGGGTAATGCTATGCACGATGAGTATAATGCATTGGTTAAAAATGGTACTTGGGTACTTGTACCGAGGCCCTCTAGTGTTAATTTGGTTCGCTCTTTGTGGTTATTTAAGTACAAGTTCCATGCTGATGGGACTCTGATCCTCTATAAGGCTCGTTTGGTTGCTAATGGGAGTAGTCAGCAAGTTGGTATTGATTGTGATGAGACCTTTAGTACGGTTGTCAAACCGGCTACCATTCGTATTGTCCTTAGCCTTGCTGTGTCTCGCAAATGTCCAGGTCATCAGCTTGTCGTTAAGAATGTTTTTCCTAACGGTGATTTATCAGAGACTCTATACGTGCATCAGCCTCCTGGATTTGTTGATTCTCGATACCCTAATGTTAGGAATTGGAAATTCCATAAGTAAAGTATCGGTCACCTCAAATATTATCTAGCGTAAGTTATCTCGTAGACTTGTAGTTACTTACGTTATTTAGTAGTTTATTTGTTAGTTTGTAGCGTAGAATAGTTTAGAGTAACACCGTGGAGGAAGGACGGGTCTTTACCCACTGTATGCCTGATCCACAGTCAGATAGGAGGACGTATATTGTGTAACTATAAATACCCCTTCCATCCATGGAAGGGGTGGTGCTTTTCTCATAATCTAACCTTACATTTGTGAAGCAAGTCTCTACCAAGAAAACACCCTCTCATCTCTTTCTCTCTCAAATGGCTATCATGTATTTCCATCATCCAAGACCACCCGAATCATCAACACAATAAATATAAGATCCTAACAATTGGTATCAGAGCCAGGTTATTGTGTTTTGATGATTTATTGCGCTTTGTATCGTGTTCGTGGCTGTTTTGTACTATTTTTTGGTTGGAAAACGTTTTTTGAGAAAGTATTGTGGTAAAACTGTTTTGTACAAGTTTTTTGATATTGGTCAAAATGTCATATGTTTTATACTGATTCAATCTGTCTTGTGTTAATGTGTTGTCCAAGTCTGTTTTTGCTTATCACTCATGTGCTTTTTGTTGTATCTAATACTGAATGGTCATATTGAGTGGTCATATGGTCAGATTTTTATGGTTCAAACGGTAGTCAAATGGGTTACAAGTTTGTTGGTATGCTGGTTGTTGGTCTATATGGGTTAAAAAGATGCAGTTTTAGTCTTATTTTCTGGGTTATTAATCTGTTGCTGCTGGTGTTATGATGTTCTTCGTAGAAACTTGGTCAAGTTCTTCGTAGAGACTTGACAAAATGTCCAGATTCTATGAATCTGCCTAGCGGCTTGTATTCACAAGTTGTAGCAACTTGGTCCAGCAACATGTGTTATTATTAGCGACTTATGACAGAAAAAGAAGTAGCAACTTGTTTTGAATAAGTATAGCGACTTGACTCATAAAATCTGATAGCGACTTGCCATGAGTCTTTACTCATGGTAGCGACTTGGCACAAAACTTGACCTAGCGACTTAGATCTTGCAACTTTGTCCTAGCGACTTAGACATAGCGAGTTGACAGAATGGGAGATGAAGATCTTGACAGTAGCAACTTGACCACAACGAATACCATATAGCAAAAATAACATCGACCTCAGTAAAATACCATCATCAGTCTATGTTTATATGAACAGAAATCGAGATGTCCAAGAAATATAATCAGATCCGATTACCTCTTTCAACAACAAACTACAATCTATCCTAAACTCTATCCCATCTCAAACACAAACCTTGAGAAAGGCTCGACTCAAACATTAAACAATCTCAGTTTAAATATTTCGTGGTACTAAAAGGTATCATCAAGACTATCATGAGTCTATATCACGAAATATTCATTCTTCACAGATCAAAGCTCACAACTTCATAAGGTCAATTTTTCATGAATCCAAATCTAAAGAATGAATAGATCTCAGTTAATTAATTCGTGGTTCTCAAAAGAAACCTCGTAGACTATCAAGAGTCTTGAACACGAATCAATTTTGCATCACTGATCTATCATTTATGATGTCTAAACTCATATTCGAACTTAAAGAAAAGAATTGTAACAAGTAGGTTACTCTCTTTTTCTTTGATTCGGTGTACATGTTCTCAAACGGTTCAAACTATATGTAGTTTATACTCTTTTTCGAATTTAATGAAATAAATGTAACAAGATTGTTACTCTATTCCATTGATTTGTTCAAAGATTCATTAAACCTAAACGATGAATCAAAATACCTACCTTGATGTGTCCAAGATCAGAATCTACCGTGTTCATATGGTTTGATCCCGTGGCCAATACCACTCCTTATGCCATCCCTGTGGCTAGGATTTAAGAGATTTGGAGCTTGGTAAGAATAGATGAGAGGAGCAAGTATGCTGGGGGATGGATTTTTGAAGAGAGGCGCACATAATAATTTAGGGTTGGTGTTTTTTCTGGTATGTGAAAGGGGGGCGGACAGAAAATGATGGAGTGAAATTAGGGTTTGTTTGTGAGGAGTAGTTTTAGGTCAAGTGTGAGATAAAGTACTCTTTTATACTCCTCATATATTTTGGGTTACTGCTACTAAACCGAGCATTATAAGTTTCATGGGCTTGATAGTTGATTGATGGGCTGTGGACAATATTGATTGGGTCTCGTGTGTCTTGGACTTACTCGTGTGTTTTTACATTCTAAATGGGACTCGTGTGACCAACTTGACATATCACAAATCTTGAATAGGCCATACTAGACCTTAAGAGTGAATGGGACGAGATTTCTTCTAGGCTTAAAATTGCTAAATCACATTTTTAACATCGTTCACATTTACGGCTATCACTTGTTATCTGGTCTTATTCTCATTTGTGATATGTGATATCAATATTATGTAGTACTTTGAAATTGTGTGATAAGTCTTGGGCCCATGAATTATTAATGGCTTGGGTATATGTGTTGTGGTTGAACCGAACTTATTCTCCAATTGTGCCTTGATACGATAATGTTGAGCTGATTTATTGAGAAGGTCAGTGAATATTATGATGGACTTTGTGGACTAATGATACAATGTTTGGTCAGCAACTTTCAACGAATGTTACATTTGTTTACGGCTAATGGTAGTATTTCATTTGGCTAAAAGGTTGAGACTTGATATTGAGATTTGATGGGGTGATTAGATTTGTTGTGATTATGCGATTGAGTACTTTGGCTTATACATTTTCACGAAGATTATTATGTCTCGGCTTGAAGTGTTTATTGAACAAAGTTGACTACGGGGTTGTTTGGACGGTACTTCTTATTTGAATTTGAAGTGAGGTTTTCCAGGCGCGTTTACTTATTTCGTCTTCTTTCTTTCTACCCTTCCGCGAAGATGACTTGTTTGGGCGTTTATAGAAGGTGATAAAGACTTGGCTATTTAGTTGCGTTTGTGATTCTTTCTCACTTAACCCACAACGTAACTATCACTTCGGTGTCTCACTCAGTTGAGAACGTCAAGAAGTTTTGTACATTGGGTACACCGTTTCTTCTTCACAAGGATTAGTACAAGTTTAAGTAAAAAATATGGGGAAGTTCACTTCATGTTCAAGTTTGACATATCGGGTTTACTTCTCCAAGTGGTCACAGCAACAGCCGACAGAATGCGTGAATGATGTGTTTACCAAAGTCTTTATTGGATGGTTGATGATATTGTTGATGTTGGATAATGAACCGTTGATGAACCACTGCATGTTCCCCTAAAACAGATATTCACCGAAACCAAAGTTGTCATAACACAATCAAGCTGTCATTGTTTACGGTTTTGTCTTGATTTTGTAAAATCCCGCGAAAGAACCTATTTCTCGGTTTAAATCATAGACTTGTAAAATCCCGTGACAATGGAAACATCCTGGTTAAAGTAATGTGCATTTCCGGATCTATTTTGCGGTTTATTCTTGGTTTTGTAAAATCCCGCGAAAGAAACTATTTCTCGGTTTAAACTATAGAATTGTAAAATCCCGTATTAATGGATTCATCCTGGAGAAAATAAAATGTATCTCGGGATCTTTTTTGATGTTGGTGCTATGGTTTCTACTTCGAAGAATGGATAAAAGGGTGTAATTCATGAATTGGATGTGTGTTTGGATATTCGTCTTGACAGTTTGGTTATTACATGGTTTTACGGGGTGATGTGCTTTTAACCATGGTCGGGATGAAACCATTATCAAAGTTCGTTTAAATGTCAAAGAAGGCTAGATTTGAGCAGTTAACCAGAAGATGTGACAACGACGTTAATTCAGTATTATTTATTTGAGGTTGAAGTGAGTTATCCGGGCGAGTGTACTTAGTATCTGAAGGTATCGGGGATGGTTGGATGAAGATTCTTCATGATCCTTGTTCGAGCTTATTATCAAAAATGAAGACTTGGAAATCTAGTTATTGTTGGGCGACTTTTACCTTTTCTTTTTTCCACTTGGGGGAATTGGGCTCTTATCACCTCAAAATAACTATCACTTTAAGGAGTTACGTTGTAGTGCTCAGTGTCACATTCAATTGTGGATTTTCAAGAGGTGATGTACGTCTATTACTTGATGGTTGGTTGGATGAAGAGTATAGAGTACTTAGAGATTCAATGGACGATGAAGTCTCGGCACCGCTCTTTGTTACATATGTGCAAGTTTAAGTCACGAGTTCGGGTTGTTTTACTTCAGGGTCAAATTCATCATATTGGGTTTTCTCCATCAGTTGTCACGACAAAGAGCCTACTGAATGATAATGAGGTTGATTACATGTTTTGCTAAGAGAGCTGAAAAGAGTGAGATTATGACGTTTGAATACTTCAGTTCAAGCCTCGTACTCTAAAGAAAAGAAAAGTGTACGCTTCAGTGCGCTTTATCTTCTGAAGAAGAGAAATCTTCTTATTATGACCATTCTCATCAACATGCTTCATACTTTTTCCATGCGCTTCAGTCATCAAGTGAACCGGGCTACTGTTGATTATTTTCTTATTCCACTTGCTCAACTATAATGACGATGGCGACATCATGAGCTAATTTTGCGGGGGAGAAGTGTGAATAGACTACATTTGTTGAAGATACTCACTTGTTTAATCAAGAATGGCATCTCCACATGCAATTCTTGAGGGGGAGAAGAAGTATGATAATTCTGCATGGTTGATCGATATCTGAGAATATATGGTCATATGGCTCCAAACTCATGTAAGAACCGAGCTTCTTCTTATTGGGTCATCTTTACATGAGTTTCTTCTAAGAGCCGTTGGTTGACATCTTCACTCGGACTGATGAGTCTATCGACAAAGTGCTTCCGGTTAATGCTTCAAGTACACATCAACATGATGATTCCGAACAATCTCTCTGTTCTTGTTTGATGTGATTGGTAGTTTGGTGTTACCATCTCGTGTGTTCGTTGCGGCCTTATTGCTGATTTCCTTGATGAACATCTTTCTGTTCTTGTTTGATTGGAGAGATTTTAGTTAAGGGGACTTGCAAGATGTAAGTTAATTGGGATGCTTTTTGGTGATGTTCTTATTTTTTGGTGAGTTGAAGATGTTAACTATCTATTCCCCAACTGCACAATCTTGAAGAAGGTCGAGTCTACAGTCTGTTCTACATTTTCTACTGCATGTTAGAAGACTAAAGACGAGTTGCATTTGATTATCCAAAGACTTCTTCATATTCCGGGCATTGTCAGTTTAGGGGAGAGCACTAATTGGGGGAGGGTGAAATGTCAGATTTAATCCCCAATTAGACTTGCTCACATTATTCAGCATGTTGATTCTCACAACGACTTCAAGCGTTCTTCTCAACAGATTTCTAGTATTTGGGCTTTCAAAGAGTTGCTGATTCTGAAGTATCAAAACCAGCAAGGGGGAAGGAGACACGCATCTAAACGCGAGTAAACTTTGATGAACTTAATACTTCTAAGTGATTGAAGATATCCCGGGAAGACGATTGTCATTACCGCAGAGAAACTCAAGGTTTGACTCATGTTGATTTTAGAGAGGTTAGTTTGTTCTTGTCTTTCTACAAGTAGTTCCTTTAGTCGTTATTCCGGCGTTGCTTGTGTGCTCTACCATTGTGGTTTGATGGTTAGTGTAGTTTGTTCTTGTCTCTCTAACAAGCCTTAGTAGTACAACTACACATGAACTTCGTAATTGGCCTTCGTGAAACAGCTATCTGAGTAGTCAGGCTCACTTCTACAGTTGGTTGC
>BPTQ01000008.1:211130136-211152454 GCA_019973895.1 Chrysanthemum seticuspe | reverse complement strand
ACGGGTCTTTCGGTATCTCCAAGGAACCATCAATATGGGTCTTTGGTACCCGAAGGACACCGGTATGTCACTAACGGCCTATGCAGATGCTGATCATGCAGGTTGTCAAGATACACGTCGAAGTACGTCAGGAGGTGCTCAGTTTTTGGGTGATAAGCTTGTGAGCTGGTCTTCAAAGAAGCAAATGAGTACTTCTATTTCCTCTACAGAGGCTGAATACATAGCCATGTCATCTTGTTGTGCTCAAATCTTATGGATGAGATCTCAATTATCTGACTATGGCTTTGAATTCAACAAAATCCCTCTGTACTGTGATAATAAAAGTGCTATTGCTCTCTCATGCAACAACGTTCAACACTCAAGAGCAAAGCATATCGACATTCGACATCATTTCATCAGGGAACAAGTGGAAAAAGGTGTGGTGGAACTATATTTTGTGAGGTCTGAATATCAGTTAGCAGACATCTTCACCAAAGCTCTTCCAAGAGAACGTTTTGAGTTTATTCTTCCACGACTTGGCTTGAAAAGCCTTCAACCAGAAACTCTCAAACGTCTTCAGGAGGAAGACGAGGAGTAAAGGTCTATCTTCATCTATCTCTTGTATATATCTATTCGAAAAACAAAATACAAAATTATAAAACCTTCAAAAATCAAATAGAAAAATATAAAACTTTCAAAATCCATAAAAATTTGAAAAATTCGAAAAATCTTCAAAAAATATTGTCATATTGTCATGTTTCTCTCGATTCGATAATATCTACGGTCTTGATGTTGTCATTCAAAGAATGACACGGGTCTTTAGATGTTGTTCGAATTTTTATAAAAAAAAATAAAAAAAAATAAATAAAAATAAAAAAAAAATTTGGGAGAAAGAGAAACGATGGTTTATTGTCATTTTCAGGCAATAACCCGGTTTTAAAAGAAAGAACAGAGCCATGTTTTATCATGTTTTCAAAATTCCATGCTCTGATTCCATAAACATTTATCTGCTGAAAACTAAATGCTTTGAAAAATAACTCGATCTCTATTTTTGATAATCATCAGGACTTATTTGTCAAAATCTCTATCTCTCAATCAACAACCTATGTCATTGATTGAGGGGGAGAATGATTTCAATTAAATTAAAAAGTTATTTGGCATTAAATTGTTTTCAAAAGATGTACATGCATGTTTTATCAATGGAGTCGATCCTTATCAGTACAAACGCTTTCATAATCAAGTCACTATTCTCCTTAAAAGCTTTCAAAATCAATTTAAATCTATAAGAGATCACAAATCTCAAATGATTTGATAATTGTGATCGGGGGAGAATGTGTGATTTAAATTGGTTTTAAACTGATAATTCGGTAAATGGTTTATAAGGATGTACACGCTGTCCTTCCCACATGTGTCAAACGATTTCAATTTTTCAATGCACATGTTGAGGGGGAGCATCTATCTTAAACCTATGATTTGAAATGTGATCAACTTATCTCAATGTGCAGGTTCCCTCTAGTATGTGCAAAACTCTCTTCAAACCCCGAGGCACATATTGAGGGGGAGCAAATTTATGGAAACCTCATCCTTCCCGGAAATACTCTATCTACTTGACTTGATGTGGGAAGTGATGTTGATATCTTTTAGAAAATGGTAATCAAAGAAGTTAATTCTTTCTCTTGCCTCCGTGTGCAAAACATTTTCAAATACTTGATGCACATGTTGAGGGGGAGTTCTCGTTCTAAAAATATCAAAAACAATTCAGGTACAAAATGCTTTGATTATATATCACAAGTACCTGAATTGACTTTCAAATGGTTTTCAATGGGTTCCAATGACAGATGAACAATACCAAATAGACCGACCAACTCTACTTTATGTACGGTGATATAAGGATGATAAGGTTAGGTATGTGTTCCCATGATCCGCCAGAACCGGAGGGATCTACCCAGGGACAATCCACTAGTTAGTGTAGAAGTCCTTAGGTATGATGATAAAAGGAGAAAAATGAGATATGGGAAGAGTGCGGACTAAGACTGAGCTAGTACTGGAATAAACCCAAGAAGGTTCTAGCTATGAAGTCTCGGTAAGCACTGAAGGGGTTGAAGAATTAAAAAGAATTGAATGAGAAAAGGGTGAAAACAAATAGCCCTCCATTTATTCAACCTTAGGGCAGAAACCGAGTTCAATTCATATGCTACTGATGGTAACATCGGTATTGAAGACAAGACGTCATGGACCCAGTGACGCACTGCACTTCAACTTTCCAAACCACTCAAGTTCCTCTTAAAAGGACTTGTTTCATTCTCACGGGGAACCGACATTATCTATCGACTTTCTCTTACAGATGGTTGATATTGAAGAAGGAGACCCTCTCCCTAGTCTCCGGCACAGGATCCAAATATGCACAAATTGAGTCTAGAGCCACGAGATCATCAATAAATCTCATTAGGACACTTTCAATGAAGACTCTCTGTTTCACACAATGTGGAAAGAGAGATTATATCTTGAGTCCTACGCATTATCCTTGTGGTATTGCCAGAACATCTGAGTGATGTGTATACATATTCACAATGAAGATGGAAAGCCTTCTGGAGCCAACATCAAACAAGCTCCTGGTAGGTGGCATGTGAGATCTATTTTATAGATTAACCATGTGACAACTGAGCAGAAACAATGGGGCGATTCAATCTCTTGAATCAATCCTGGTTCAGGATATGGATTGACGGATACCTTTGAAAAACCGGTCATTGTGCTTAAAAACTCTTTTCTTTAGCACATCGACCGTGTACTAATTTTTCAAACCAAAAGGTGTTTTTATGATTGATAATTGATTTTCAATAAAACCTTCGTTGTATTGCAAAAACAATTTCTATTGAGCAATACACGATTGTTTTTCAAATCTCTTTTCATCAATCAGTGGACTTAAACTTCGCTGGTTCACTCACTCCGTGTTGTCTTCTTTGAGATGTTCCGGTTTGAGAACAGCTAGAACAGCTGCGAAACCCTGTCAAGGAGATTCTTAGGAATCCTACCTGATCACAGGCAGTACTTGTACTGATCAACGGGGAACCGTGGGCCGTGTACCTCAATTCAACGAAAGTGATCAAAGACACTTTCGCGCGATTTATTGCTAACTGTTGTATGCAGGTACACCCGACGTTTGCAGCTGATCAGAATGAAGCGGTCAATCCATAGCCGCATGCTCACACTACACATTCATCTCAAAAGAAATCATGATAAGTGCATCAATGACTCTGATATTTTCACTCCATGCTTCTGCTACGCTGCTGCCAATATCATGATTCAACAAATGCTTCCGCTACTCTGATGAGAAGATATCATGATCCAGAATGTGAGCATGTCGGTCCCAAAGTCACAACTCCACAATGGATGTCTTAGAAATTTTTGATAGCTGATGATCTCAAAAGAAGGCTCAAAATTATTATCACATGGATCAGTAAAAGACCTCCACTTGGAGTAACCAAACATGCATTGTGAAGAATCAATGACTACGAGCTTAGGAGCAAAGGACTACGTCAAGAATGCAAGATCAAGTGTTAATGTATTATCTAGTTGTATTCTATGCAATTTTGGTACATGATTGAGGTGACCTCCCTTAGGGGGAGATTGTTAGGAATTAGAAATTCCAGGTATTAAAGAGTCGGTCACCTCAAGTATATGTAATCGTTTGAAAGCTCGTAGTCGTAGTTCTTTTTCGTTAAGTAGTAATTAGTTAAGTAACACCGTGGAGGACGGACGGGTCTTTACCCACTGTATGCCTGATCCACAGCCCGATGTGTGGCGATTTATGTAAGACTATAAATACTCTCTACCTCCCAAGGTAGAGAGTTGGAGCTAATAATAATATCTTTCACTTTCTCTCACTAAGTTCCCTAAACCTCTAACTTTCTCTCTCTAGAATTCCATCTATATGCTACTTTGTGTTATGGTTTGATGTGTATGTGAAAAGTTATATCTTACAACACCTTTTAGAATGGATCGCTTCAGACTTCAGTGGTTATGAAATGTGAGAAGATTATTTATGAGTGGGATGATACGTTGCTGATCTATTTTGATGATATATTCCCGAACGAAGAATCTCGATTATCGTTCTTAAAAGGAGCAGCGGGATTTATGTTAAATGGTGTGCTTTTCTGTGCACCTGGCTAAGACAAGCTTGAAATAGAGCTTCGAATCTGCTCATCCAAAGGATTTTCGGTTTGGGGGGAAGCTGCCAAAGTCTCACTTTCAGATGGTTCAATTTCTTTCTTCAATGCAAGAGCCTCGGAAGCTTTGGTGGTGAAAGTTTTAGGGATGATGACTTCTATCTTCTACAACGGGGTTGCTCGATATCCTTATCTCGGTACTAGTATCATCATCTTCTTAAACTATATCATCTACTCTATCTGTGTATATATTTTTCAAAAACAAAATACAAAAATATAAAACCAACAAAAAGAAAATAGAAAAATATAAAACCAAAAAAAAAATCAGAAAATTTCAAAAATACCAAAAATATGTTTTCTCTAGACATGTCTTCTGGTATCGATAACATCTGCGGTCTTAGAAATGTCATTCAATAATGGCACGGGACCATAGATGAAGTTCGAGCAGGAGGTGTAAATATTCTTTTCCAAAACATGTCAAAAATTATGGCTTACAGTTATTTCAGACTGTAACCCGCGCTTAACCATGGCTTGCTATTATTTCTGATAGCAACCCGCTCTTCAAGAAAGGAAAGTGCTGCACTTATCCTAAAAACAAAATGAGGAAAGTATGTCGAAGGACTGCTGTTCCCACACAAATGTTTTTCCGTCTAAAAATTCTCCAGAAAAATATTTGTTTTAACAAAATGGTGGTAAATGAGTTGCTTGAAAATCAATCAGATTCAGAGTTTTCGTAAAAATTGAAAACTCAATCAATGACTTCAGCGCTTTTAAACCTTTTAGAAAATGAGTCATTGATTGAGGGGGAGAATGTTTTCAAATCTATATCATCTAACGGGTTTTCTTAATTATCCTAATATGCTTAATTAAAAATGATGTTAACCTACGTTGAAGGACTAGGTGCCTAGGATAAGATTGTTAGGATTAGATGATTATAATTTGATGAACACATATATCCCATGCCTTATATGATCTGATTGATACGTTGGATTGACTTTTATTAGTCGATTGCTGTTTGGGTGATGTCGACCACCATATATCTGTATGTGTGTTCACTAACGTATGCAGGTATATTGGTATATAAGAATGTTCCCGATCCGGATCCACAATTGAAGATGATTGGATGCCGAAAGGAAAGGGTAACTATATCTTGGGTTGACAAATGAAGAAACGGAGCTTAATTGGACTTCTATGGAGAGTTGGCATGGAAAAATGCAACGTAAGAAGTCTCACTGCATCAGCAGATGGTTTTCTTCATCATCAAATGAAGAAACGGAGCTTAATTTGACCTCAGTTGGCATTAAAATGCATCGTAAGAAGTCTCACTGCATCAGCAGACGGTTTTTCTTCCAAGCCCTACAACAACAACAGAAGCTTCTCAACCACCTAACGTATCTTTGTGCAGGGATAATAGTGATAATACCATTTTTCTAAAACTTTGAATAATATTGTTTTTGAAAATGGAAAATATTGTTTTGAAAATATATTGAACTCAAATTTTGGAAATCAACCGGACTTCATTTTAAACTAAAGTCACTCAATCATCGACTTCTGTCATGGATTGAGGGGGAGAGTGATTTCATATTAAATATTTTCAAACGATATTTCATCTATCAAGTCCGTTTGTACGAAATAAAATGTAGTGATCTAAAGATTTAATGTTATGCCATGGTATGATTTTTCTTTAGAATCAAGATCTTTCAAAATGAAATTTTTTCTGTTCTTGTTTGATTGTGAAATTGTTTTATTTTACTTAAAGGTCTCTTAAAACAATCATACCTGACACTAACAATCTTTAATGTCTAAAACTGTTCCTTATCTGTCATTTTTCAAGATTAAATTTTGCCACGTCTTTCCCCAAAATTTTCTAAATGATTTAAATCAATCGGGATCCAAAATCTCAATTGGTTTGAAATTTTTGATCGGGGGAGAAATCGTGATTTAAATCTCTTATCTGTTTAAATGGAATTGGTTTTAGTCCTTCAAAGGCACTCCTGCCTCCATGTGCCAAACGATTTCAATATATAATGCACATGATTGAGGAGGAGCATTTATCCAAAAACAAGATGAGTATTTAAACTAGGCCACATTTTCTCCCATGTTTTCTAAACCTGATTAAATCACTTGAGATCCAAAATCTCAAAGGGTTTGATATTTTTGATCGGGGGAGAATTTGTGATTTAATAATGAAACTTGATTAAAGATGATCATTTTGATTCAACTGTGCAGCCTGCTCTCTCATATGTGCTAAACGCTTTCGAATCTCGAAGCACATATTGAGGGGGAGCATTCCAAAAGAAAACAAACTTTCAAGGTACAAATATTTCTATGTTTCAACTTAAAGTACCTTGATTGATTTTCTAATGGTTTCTTAATGGCTTTTGTGATCGTGGATGTACTTCAAAAGAACTCTTTCCTCTATGTGATAAAATGATTTCAAATATCCTATGCACATATTGAGGGGGAGAATTTACCAAAGAAATTCAAATGGCTTTTCCTACGGAAATTGTGATCAAAGAAAATATTTCAAAGTCCTCTTGCCTCCATGTGCTAAACAATTTCTAAATCATATGCACATGTTGAGGGGGAGGTTTTCTAAATGATCAAAACAATTAAGGTACAAAATGCTTTGATCTCATATCACAAGTACCTTGATTGTTTTTCCAAATGATTTTTCAATTGGTTTCGAGGAAGAATGAACTGTACCAAAAGACCAACCATTTTACTTTATGCATGGAGTTATAAGGATGGTGAGGTTAGGTATTAGTTC
This sequence comes from Chrysanthemum seticuspe, assembly GCA_019973895.1. Lineage (NCBI taxonomy): Eukaryota > Viridiplantae > Streptophyta > Magnoliopsida > Asterales > Asteraceae > Chrysanthemum > Chrysanthemum seticuspe. Next base: position 211,145,539 of record BPTQ01000008.1, on the reverse strand, counting down.
CCACGATCCACCAGAACCGGAGGGATAGTGTAGAGTCCTTAGGAATATTGAAAAAAGGAGAAAAATGAGAAATGGGAAGAGTGCCGACTGAGTCTGAGCTAGTACTGGAATAAACCCAACAAGGTTCTAGTAATGAAGTCTCGGTAAGCACTGAAGGGGTTGAAGAATGAAAAAGAATTAAATGTGAAAAGGGTGAAAAGAAATAGCCCTCTAATAATTCAACCTTAGGGCAGAAACCGAGTTCAATACATATGCTACTGGTGGTTACCAAGGTAACGCCGGTATTGAAGACAAGACGTAATGGACCCAGTGACGCACTGCACTAACTTCCCAAGCTACTCAAGTTCCTCTTAAAAGGGCTTGTTTCATTCTCACGGGGAACCGACATTATCTATCGACTTTCTCTTAGAGATTGTTGATATTGAAGAAGGAGACCCTCTCCCTAGTCTCCGGCATAGGAACCAAATGTGCACTATTGAGTCTAGAGCCATGAGATCATCCACAATATCTCATTAGGACACTAAATTAATGAAGACTTGCTGTTTCACACAATGTGGAAAGTAAGAATATATTAAGAGTCCTACGCATTATCCTTGTGGTATTGCCAGAACATCCGAGTGATATATAAAAATATTCACAATGAAGATGGAAATCCTTCTAGAGCCAACATCAAACAAGCTCTTGGTGGGTGACATGTGAGATCTTTTCAAAAGATTAAGCTTTTGACAACTGGATAGAAACAATGGGGAGATTCATTCTTGAATCAACCTTGGTCCAGAAATGGAATTGACGAATACTTTTGGAAAAACCGTTCGATGTGCAAATCTTGTTTTCTCTAGCACATCGAATGTGTATTCATGTTTTCAAACACAAAAAGTATCTCTGATTGAAAAAATACTTTTGGAAAAACCATTCGATGTGCGAATCTCTTCTTTTATCTAGCACATCGAATGTGTACTCTTTCAAATATAAAAAATATTTATGATTGAAAATTGATCTTTTTCATAAAACCTTCGTCGTATTGCAAAACTCTTTCTTCTAAGCGATACGCGATTGTTTTTCAAATCATTTTTCATCAATCAGTGAATCTCAATTTGCTGGTTCACTCACTCCGTGTTGTCTTCTTTGAGACGTTCCGGTTTGAGAACGGCTAGAACAGCTGTGAAACCCTGTCAAGGAGATTCTTAGGAATCCTACCTGATCACAGGCAGTACTTGTACTGATCAATGGGGAACCGTGGGCCGTGTACCTCAATTCAACGAAAGTGATCAAAGACACTTTCGTGTGTTTTATTGCTAACTGTTGTTTGCAGGTACATTTGGACGGTTGATCAGAATTGAGGTGTCAATCCAAAGCCGCATGCTCACAGCATCCACACTTAATTGAAGAAATCATGACTGTTGCATATCTACATAATCTGGTTCTGATATTTTTATACTATGCTTCTGCTACGCTGCTGCAAATATCATGAACCAGTAAAGCTTCCGCTACTCTGATGGAAAGATGTCATGATCCAGAAAGTGTGAGCATGTCGGTTCGAAAGTCACAACATCACATGATAGCAACACAATAAAGGGTGATCCAGAGATTTACTGTGGTTGATGATCTCAAAAAAAGCTCGAAGATCATCAAAGATGTGGATCAGTTCAAAGACCTCCACTGAAAGTACAAAGCACTCGGACTATGAAGAGTCACTGCAAAAGCACAAAGATGCAGAAGTTGAAGAATTCAAGTCTACGAGCTCAAGAACAAAAGACAAAAATAGAATGCTAGGATTCGAAATGTAAATCATGAGGTGACCTCCCTTAGGGGGAGATTGTTTGGAATTGGAAATTCCATAAGTAAAGTATCGGTCACCCCAAATATTATCTAGCATAAGTTAGCTCGTAGACTTGTAGTTACTTACGTTATTTAGTAGTTTATTTGTTAGTTTGTAGCGTAGAATAGTTTAGAGTAACACCGTAGAGGAAGGACGGGTCTTTACCCACTGTATGCCTGATCCACAGTCCGGTAGGAGGACGTATATTGTGTAACTATAAATACCCCTTCCATCCATGGAAGGGGTGGTGCTTTTCTCATAATCTAACCTTACATTTGTGAAGCAAGTCTCTACCAAGAAAACACCCTCTCATCTCTTTCTCTCTCAAATGGCTATCATGTATTTCCATCATCCAAGACCACCCGAATCATCAACACAATAAATATAAGATCCTAACACCTAATCATGTTTGTCTTCTACAGAGATCTTTATATGGACTTAACCAAGCCCCCTGTGCTTGGTTTCAGAGGTTTTCAGGATATGCCTCACGGGTTGGGTTTTACCAAAGTCGATGTGATTCTTCATTATTTATTTTACGACAGGGTTCTCAGGTTGCTTATTTACTTATATATGTGGATGATATTATACTTACAGTTTTTTCTCCTGCTGTACTTCAGCAAATCATTGCTTCTCTACATAGTGAGTTTGACATGACTGACCTCGGGGCACTTAACTACTTTCTTGGTATTTCTGCTACTCGTCATTCTACAGGATTGTTTCTATCTCAATGGAAGTATGTTATTCAGCTTCTTGAGCGTGCACACATGACTAACTATAACCCTTATCGAACACCAGTTGATACAGAGTCCAAACTGGGTCCCGAAGGTGTTCCAATTCAGGATCCTACCTTATATCGCAATCTTGCAGGTGGTCTTCAGTACTCACATTTACACGACCGGATATATCTTACGCAGTGCAACAGATTTGTCTTTACATGCATGATCCTCGCGAGCCACATTTAGCTGCCCTTAAACGTATCTTACGATATGTTCAGGGGACTCTGGATTTTGGTCTTCACTTATATTCATCTTCCACCACATCTCTTGTTGGCTATACAGATGCTGATTGGGCGGGGTGCCTATCTACATGACGGTCCACTTCAGGTTATTGTGTTTTTCTAGGTGATAATTTACTATCTTGGTCTTCTAAGTGTCAGCAGACCCTCTCCCATTCTAGTACCGAAGTTGAGTATCGGGGTGTTGCAAATGTTGTAGCTGAGATTGCATGGCTTTGTAATTGTAACAACCCAACCCGACACGGGTCCGAATGTCACAGTATGGAGTCATATCAGAACATACTAATAAAAATACAGCGAAAGTCTCTTATTAAAAACATAAAAAGTCATAAAACATATGACTCCCAAAAGGTCCAAAACATAACAACCAACTGAAAAGAAAATGCCCAAAATACTAAATCAAAAGGTAGACTAAAAATGCATATGTCCAAATAATGAGGGTTCACTAAGGTAAGTCTTCTAAGCTCCTATTCTCATACTCTTTCCCCAAAATCCCTGCTTCCAGCTAAATACCTGCCGCATGGAAAAGAAGCCTGAGCTAACGCTCAGTGAACAGATATAAACAATAACGGATAATAATACCATTGAATGAAATACGAATCAAATATGTCAAATTAAAGAAATGGAAAAGAGCCTGCTGAGAGAAAGTCAGATGAAACAAAATACGAAACGTATATGAAACAAATACTGAATTAGAGTGCATAACAAATATCAAAAAAACATAGGATCGGAGTGCATTGCCCAATTGCCTAAGCATGACACATGAATAGGCCAAATAATCATATCACAAGTCATATACCGTCAATTCATAAGTTGTACATGGAGCTGCAGACTCCGATGTACCAGAATGTGAGGGGGTGTAGGAACACACACCGACCAATCACCAGATACAGATACAGATTCCCTAGGATGCATCCATACGCTCCCTGCAAAACAAGTGATCACATACATACATAACATAATGGGAACGCCGGGGACTAATCACACCGCCCCAGATAGTGTCATGCCACCGGTGCCTCAATGACATGGCCATGGTACCTCCATGGCTAGGGATACAGATACATAAGCTGTGCAATACAAGAGCAATCATAATCATATCATATCAAACACTGAACTGAGACATATCATATCAAATACTGAAGTGAATCATATCGAACGAAATCATATTAAATACTGAACTGAAGCATATCAAACGGATAACCAACGAATATCAAAACGAGATAGCAATTCGAATACCAGAACAAAGATCAAAAGGATATCAGAGGTAATAACGGTTAATCTTATCAATGGATGCCCTTACATGAGAAAGAACATAATATCTGTACCTTAGCAAATGGAAATGTGAGCACGAAGAAATAACGTCACGTCTTCTTCAACGAATCTACACGGATTACGGTTCGTATAGTACTTATTAGCTCATTTAAGTCATAATGGATTTATTGCTTATATATAAATCATATTAATATTTTTAAAGTTATTAAGTGTATTCTCATTTTTCGTAATGGACCGAAATAAATACTTTAGGGTAATAATTATTAATTAGCCAAACTTAGGGGTTATAAATAATATATGGTTAATTTAAAGGTTTATATGACAATATAGCAAAGTTAGAGGTCAAATATGATAGATTCCAAAGATTAGGGTCAAAAGTAACAACTTGACAAAGTTTAAGGTTTGCATGCGCCAATATCTAAAAATGAGGGTTAAAAGTTAAAATTCATATAAAACTAACATGAAATATAGTAAACCATTCGTACAGTAGCAAAGTATTACATTTTGTTTATTTATTTATTTTTTTTTCGACATGCCAACTTCACCCTCGCTCGCGGTTCAAACGGCTAACCAACACGTCTCGGAAAACAGACCTAGTGATTACCCCCGACTCGTCTTTCCCGAAACACTTTCAACACACCGTACAATTTATTAGGGGTGTGCATGGTTCGGTTTGGGTCGGTTTTTGGCTAAAACCGAAACCGAACCACAATGTTCGGTTTTTGTAAAACCCAAAACTGAAACCGTTCGGTTTTTGGCTGTTCGGTTTTTTCGGTTTGTTATCGGTTTCGGTTTCTAACCGTTAATATTTGGGTATGGCCAAATTATACCAACAAACTTGGTTTACGTTCAAAATTAGTTATTATTCTTTACTTTTTTTCAATCTAAGCATAATAATGTTTATTGCATAATTCTACAATTACAAACATATAAATGAGACATACACATACAAGTGAACATACACGTAATCATTTGAATACTTATTGATTTAATCACACAAAACACGCGACACGACAAACACACATATAAATATAAACATTAAAGATAAATATATTATAAATCCACTCACAAAATGAATATTAATTTATAAATTTGATTTATTTAGTTATTTAATCATATTATATTAATTAGATATTAGATATTATTATATAATAAAACCGGTTCGGTTCGGTTCGATTTTTGCGGTTTGGTTTTTGGACGAAAACCGAAACCGAACCGTATTTTTCGGTTTCTGAAAAAGGTAAAAACCGAACCATCGGTTTTTAGTTTCGGTCGGTTTTTTCGGTTCGGTTTTTTCGGTTTTCGGTTCGGTTTCGGTTTTTTCGGTTTGTTTTGCTCACCCCTACAATTTATCCATTAAACCCGCGATTGCCCTCAAACATACCCCTACGAGACCATGCCTTAGTACACATTTTATGTCTACTGATTCCCCTTACTGATTTTTAACGTACGCTAAATATATATATATGCATAAAACAATTTTACCCAAGACTCTAATTAGCACATACAACTCTGCTTGATTTTATCACCGTTTATAAGCATGCTCAGACCCAACACATATTCGACCCACATGCACAAGTCACAAATGCAAGACCCTTTGACAGTTAGATACTCATACTATAAGGGCATAAGGCCATAACCTGATTTCATGTTTACTTACTCTCTTTAAACCTAGACCCTAGCGTGAACCAACCTTACCCAACACCCCGTCTTGGTACAACAATAACGAGCCAAAACCTTCCCCAAACGACCAACGTTATCATGATTCCTTAACCCGTAATATTCAGATCGCGACATGATCGACTCCCATATACTTATTACTTTAGCATGACCAATATGTAAGTTGATTTAAAACATAACCCATGGTCGCTTTTCATTAGTTTTAACGTGATATGAGTGAGGTTCATACGTGGGTTTTACAGGTTATAATAACAGACTTAGAATGTAAACTAACTTGGTTATATCTTCAGATTATTTAAGTCGAATGGGAGAGAAAAACAACAAAAGAATTTGATGATACCTCAGGGGACTTAACGCGACCAGAAGAGAAGTAAACTAGGAACGGTGAACACCAAAGCCTTCGAATAGCAGGAAACTTTGTGTGATTTATTTTGTATTCCGAATGAGATTTAGAAGCTAAGGGAGGCGTATCTATATCTATATCTATCTATACTACATATAATAGAAAAACGGTCAAACCTTGAAAAGTGAAAAATTGAAGTCAAATGTGAGATAAATGTATTGTGTAATTAATACTTTTATTAAAACACCTCATTACTTAAAAGTACAATAATTTATTCACATTGTACAACAAGTTATCTACCAAATTAAAAACAACCAATTAAAACACCATTTACTAAAAAAATACAATAAAATTTTCACAATGTACAATTTAAACAAGCTACAACATAATTCTAAATATAAAATAATTAAAATACCCTAAAATGAAAAGTACATGTTATTATACACATTATACAAATTAATAAAACACACAAAGCTTCATACAAGCTAACAAGTTGATGGTACATATAGTTTTGAAAGTCGGACCGGATCAACGGGTTCAACTGGAAACCGGTTTCGCCACCGGTTCGGCTAACCAATAACAGCCATCCGAAAAAGAACTAGAGAGGACCCGTTAAAACCGATACAAACTGGTGAATCAGGTCTCATCGAGATCTATTTCTCCGGTTAATCGTCACAGGGTACCCGGCGGGTACCCTGCTATACTATATATAAAGGAAAAACCAAAAAGTAAAAAGTGAAAATTTGAAACTATTAATACATATCGAAAACCGGGTTGACCCGGGACGCTTCAAACCCGGTGAGTTAACCCTGTTTAATTTGACCCGTTTTGACCCAACATGTCGGGTTGACTCGGTTTAAGACCCGTTTTTCGACGGGAACGGTTCAACTGGTTGAACTACCCGGGTCGAACCGAGTTTCAAAACATTATGTTTAATCCCCAAATCTTCAAAATTTTATTATTTTTCGTTTAGAACCCATAAAAAACAAAACGATCTGTCGCTATATAAATATATTATATATATAAGTTTTTCTTCAAAAACGATTATAATGTTTTACAATTAAAAGAAAATATGTGCCCGTTAGTGCACATTTAACTTTTCAATAGGCTAAATACGCCCATTAAAAAAAACATTGGGCTAAATTTGCCCAAATCTTTTACAAAATACCCAAAATTAGCCCATTTTTTTTTAATTTTGGGCTAATCACATTCATGCTAATTTTGGTACTTGCTTTCTTCTTAACAACGGCACCATTAATCCCATCTTTGTTAGTTTTTACTCGACAAGTAACGTGTGGTGTTAGTTTTTATTTCATAACTGATGTAATGTTTACTTTCATTTTCACTAAATGTTTTTATATGTTGTTTGATAGATGTTAAGAATTTTGTCTAGACTTTAGTTATCGTATAGTACAACCGTTTGCAATTGCATTTTCATCGGTTTATGTTCTCTTTTAAACGCTACACAAAACACTCACCAGAATATCACATATCATTAATTATTTGACGCTAAAAACAGCTGCCACTAGGCGCGAGTACTCGCATAGTATTATATAATGTGTATAAGAATGAGATAGACGAAATCTTCCAAATATATAAAATTATTCACTTAATTCTTGGTTATCTTTTAAAAGAATAAAATGTGATATGAAAGGTAAATTAGGAATGTCGTGTATTGGTTAGGGAAAAAGATTTGCTCAAAATCTTCTAATTATACGTAGATATGTTAATTACCTCTTATCTTTTGCCTCTTTTATTTTTGTTTCTAATATATAAAACATAGCAGATTTAGGCATATAACATATACATTTATTTCTCTAACATAACACAGAAGATTTAGACAAAGTTTAGGAACAAGTGTACAAGTTTTTAATTACCTAGGTTTATTAGGTTCCATAAATAACCTATTAAAGCATTATACTTGTCACAAATGTCAGTTCGACGTAGCGAACAAAAAAATAACTCTTCTAGACATTAAGCTTGACATTTTTGTCTTCCTTTAAGTATTATGACCATTTTACCTTTTCAAATTACATAAATGGTCCCTGTGGGTTTGCGAAAATTGCATCTATCGTCCCTAGGCTAAATTACATAAATGGTCCTTGTCGTTTGGAAAAAATTGCAACCATCGTCCCTTTTTTTCAAAATTTTTGTTCTAATTTTTTTTTTTTTTTTTTTTTTTCAGATTTAGCATCAAAATTAATGCAATAGTTGTGATTATTATCATTACAATACAAAGACTAGAATAAACATGTCGAAAGAAAAAACGAAAACATTATGCTAATTAATTACATGATCTAGTATGATGTTTGCCACTCCACTTATCATAATTTTTGCCAAAAGTGGATTTTCTTTTAGAGCCTCTTCATACGCACTCCAGTTGTGTTGAGGTGTGTATCTCAATATTTCAAATATGATCCATCCCTGTGAATGAAAAGGATGTAATGAATGAGATACAATAATTACATGATCTAGTATGATGTTTTATGTGCTATCACCATACCACATTAACTCTTTACATACATTTCAAACACAAAAGTACTTATAAGTTATAACCATTGTAACTGATTGGCTCTAAGTTGCATAATCTTGAAGAATAACCGAGTTCAGAATGAAACCTGGAACATACTCCAAAGTCAGCACCTTCGTTGCAGTATAATCCCAGAATACTTGCTGCACGATAATAATGACTATTCCGTTAGATTTAACACACATGGAAGACATAATAGGAAGTCCAGACCAGATCATAGAAAATAAGACAAGGACTCCAGAAGAAAACATACAGGCACTCGGACCCACTTTATATTACTGAAGTCCCGACGAAATCTATCAGCATTTTTCCCTTCATTTATATAATCAATCTCCTGGTACAAGATCCTGCAAAAAGAATGCAAGAAAATATCGATCAACTTAGGCACACCAAGACAGGATGCTTCTTTTTATTCACATTTCATCATAGATTCCCTGCATGAAAAGAGTATATGATTGAGCCACGATATAAATCACAAAACGGTAGGTAAATATGTAAAATATGCACTCACGTAAATCGATGTCAAAAAGTTTCTTCAGACCAGGTCTTTGACCTTTAACAACTACTTTCTCTCCATTATGTAAGATTGCACGATGTACCTAAAGGGAAAAACATCATGGGTCATAACCAACGTCTCTATTACTGAATTTAACAACTTCAAAAGTGATTATAGATATAGGCTGACCAGACCAAGACTAGCAGCTGCAATTGGTCGTTCTTCAAACTCCTTAAAGATTATATTAACCGGAGCACCCAATTCTTTTTCAATGAAACCCTTCGCTTTTTCTGGTGAGAATGCCGGTACTCTATCCTGAACCGTATGATTCCATGATCAACAAAAAAACGTCGGAATCAACATAACACAAACACCAACAGAGACAATCTAGAAGCTATACGCAGAGAAGTGAAAGGTAGACCTGTAATATGGCGAGCTCGTCGACAAATTCACGTGGAAATAGATCTGATCTTGTTTAATTGTACTCAGGGAACAATCAAATAAGGATAAAAGGCAACAAAATTATAGTGAAATTCAAGACTTTACGCAAGAATTAAACAATTATTGCCAGTTTAATTGTACTCTACAACTAAAAACAAATCTTTCTTCCTCAAGATTATCTTTAAAAGCGTGTTTGTTATTGCTTGTTAATGGAATAAGCAGTTTGGAGAAGCAACTCTGAGTTGTTCTCTTTTCCTTAACTAACAAATAATCGCATGAACACTTAAGCAGCTTGGATAAGCAACCCCAAACACCTTTAAACAGCTATTCAGTAGGCATTAACATGCAATAAATTAGTAACACAAATAATAATTACAAATCACTGCAAGAAACCATCTTTTTCATAACATATACTACCAAGTACCAACAATTGTATAAAGATAAATTAACAAAACTAAAAAGAGATTAGATTAAGCAACTCACATGCCAATAATCATAATCACTAGTAAGCAACTTAGTAATCCCAAAAGTACCAGCAACAAGAACAATACTAGCATTAATAACTCTATCACTAGTAAGCAACTTAAAAGAGGTCATCAAATCATTTTAATTGACATAAATCTCACTTAGACTTTTATATATGGTTGATTAAACTTTTAACATTATACAGCATAACATCCTGGTCTGCTTATCCTTCCTAATGTTCCTGAAAACTTCATTAGATCAGCTGAGTTCCAAGCCTTAAAGGTTTAAGATTCACAATTTCAACGTCAACAATAAGCGTATTCAGCACAGTAACTTACCAAGTGCCAAGTCTTGATCATCAGTGGAGGAGCAACCATTGAGCTTTCAGGGACACATGTCGAAGCACTAATAACAGTGTAAATGAAAGCTTTTTAACAAATTAATCGATTAAAAAGGCAACTGTAGATTGAAAAATGAACGATACCTGAAATTCGCAGGCGAGAATACTCCAACCCTGTAGGATATTGGATTTCACAAACACTCTAAACCATGATCAAAGTAGGCGTATAAGTATGTTAGAGAGAGAAAGTTCTAGTGAGAGAAAGGAAGAGAGTTGGGAACTATAGTGAGAGAAAGAAAATATTATTATGAGCTCCAACTCTCTACCTTGGGAGGTAGAGAGTATTTATAGTCTTACATAAAACGCCACACAACGGGCTGTGGATCAGGCATACAGTAGGTAAAGACCCGTCCGTCCTCCACGGTGTTACTAAACTAAATACTACTTAACATAAAAGAACTACGACTACGAGCTTTCTAACGATTACATATACTTGAGGTGACCGACTCTTTAATACCTGAAATTTCTAATTCCTAACAATCTCCCCCTAAGGGAGGTCACCTCAAACATATACTAAAATTACATTGAATACAAACAGATATTACATTAACAATTGTTCTTGCATTCTTGATGTAGTACTTTGCTCCGAAGCTCGTAGTCATTGATTCCACTCATTGCATGTTTGGTTAATCCAAGTGGAGGTCTTTTACTGATCCACGTGATAATAATTTCAAGCCAGCTTTTGAGATCATCAGCTAACAAAAATCTCTGAGACATCCATTTTGGTGTTGGTATTATGTGATGTTGTGACTTTCAGACCGACATGCTCACATTCTGGATCATGATATCTTCTCATCAGAGTAACGGAAGCTTTCGTTGATTCATGATATTGGCAGCAGCGTAGCAGAAGCATGGAGTGAAAATATCAGAGTCATTGATGCACTTATCATGATTTCTTTTGAGATGAATGTGTAGTGTGAGCATGCGGCTATGGATAGACCGCTTCATTCTGATCAACTGCCAACGTCGGGTGTACCTGCATAAAACAGTTAGCAATAAAGCGCACAAATGTGTCTTTGATCAATTTCGTTGAATTGAGGTACACGACCCACGGTTCCCCGTTGATCAGTACAAGTACTGCCTGTGATCAGGTATAATTCTGAAGAATTTCCTTGACAGGGTTTCGCAGCTGCTCTAGCTGTTCTCAAACCGGAACATCTCAAAGAAGACAACACGGAGTGAGTGAACCAGCGAAGTAGAAATTCACTGATTGATGAAAAGAGATTTGAAAGACAATCGTGTATTGCTCAATAGAAATTGTTTTTGCAATACAACGAAGGTTTTAATGAAAATCAATCATCAATCATAAAACACCTTTTGATTTGAAATATACGAACACGGTCAATGTGCTAAAGAAAAGAGTTTTTAAGCACAATGACCGGTTTTTCAAAGGTATCCGTCAATCCATAACCTGAACCAGGATTGATTCAAAAGATTGAATCGCCCCATTGTTTCTGTTCAGTTGTCACATGGTTGATCTATTTGATAGATCTCACATGCCACCCACCAGGAGCTTGTTTGATGTTGGCTCCAGAAGGCTTTCCATCTTCATTGTGAGTATGTTTGCATATCACTCAGATGTTCTGGCAATACCACAAGGATAATGCGTAGGACTCAAGATAAAATCTCTCTTTCCACATTGTGTGAAACAGAGAGTCTTCAATGAAAGTGTCCTAATGAGATTTATTGATGATCTCGTGGCTCTAGATTCAATATGTGCATATTTGGATCCTGTGCCGGAGACTAGGGAGAGGGTCTCCTTCTTCAATATCAACAATCTCTAAGAGAAAGTCGATAGATAATGTCGGTTCCCCGTGAGAATGAAACAAGTCCTTTTAAGAGGAACTTGAGTGGTTTGGAAAGTTGAAGTGCAGTGCGTCACTGGGTCCATGACGTCTTGTCTTCAAAACCGATGTTACCATCAGTAGCATATGAATTGAACCCGGTTTCTGCCCTAAAGTTGAATATATGGAGGGCTATTTGTTTTCACCCTTTTCTCATTCAATTCTTTTTAATTCTTCAACCCCTTCAGTGCTTACCGAGACTTCATAGCTAGAACTTTGTTGGGTTTGTTCCAGTACTAGCTCTATCTCAGTCCGCATTCTTCCCATATCTCATTTTTCTCCTTTTATCATCATACCTAAGGACTTCTACACTAACTAGTGGATTGTCCCTGGGTAGATCCCTCCGGTTCTGGCGGATCATGGGAACCAATACCTAACCTTATCATCCTTATATCACCGTACATAAAGTAAATTTGGTCGGTCTATTTGGTATTGTTCATCTGCCATTTGAACCAATTGAAAACCATTTGAAAATCAATCCAGATACTTGTGATATATTATCAAAACATTTTGTACCTGAATTGTTTTTGATATTTTTAGAACAAGTGCTCCCCCTCAACATGTGCACCAAATGTTTGAAATCGTTTTGCACACGGAGGCAAGAGGAAGAATTTACTTCTTTGATTACCATTTTCTAAAAGATATCAACATCACTTCCCTGATCAAATCAAGTAGATAAAGCATTTCCGGGAAGGATGAGGTTTTCATAAGTTTGCTCCCCCTCAATATGTGCCTCGAGATTTGAAAAGAGTTTTGCACATACTAGAGGGAACCTGCACATTGAGATAAGTGATCACGTTTCAAATCATAGGTTTAAGATAGATGCTCCCCCTCAACATGTGCATGGAAAATTTGAAATCGTTTGTCACATGTGGGAAGGAGAGCTTGTACATTCTTATAAAACCATTTACCGAATTATCAGTTTAAATCCAATTTAAATCACACATTCTCCCCAGATCACAATTATCAAATCATTTGAGATTTGTGATCTCTTATAGATTTAAATTGATTTTGAAAGCTTTTAAGGGGAATTGTGTCTTGATTATGAAAGCGTTTTAACTGATAAGGATCGGATTTTAAGACTTTAAAAATCCATTGATAAAACATGCATGTATATCTTTTGAAAACAATTGAATGCCAAATAACTTTTTAATTTAATTGAAATCATTATCCCCCTCAATCAATGACATAGGTTGTTGATTGAGAGATTGATATTGTGACAAATAAGTCCAGATGATTATCAAAATTAGAGACTGAGTTATTTTTCAAAGCAGTTAGTTTTCAGCAGATAAATGTTTATAGAATCAGAGCATGGAATTTTTTAAAAAAATGATAAAGAATAGCTCTGTTCTTTCTTTAAGAAAGCGGGTTACTTGCCTGAAATGACAATAAACCATTGTTTCTCTTTCTCCCAAAAATGATTTTTTGATTTTTTTAATTTTTTAATAATTTTTTTTTTGTTTTGTTTTGTTTTTTTTTTTAAGAATTCGAACAACATCTAAAGTCCCGTGTCATTCTTTGAATGACAGCACAAAGACCGTAGATATTGACGAACCGAGAAAAAGCATAACAAATTGACAATATTTTTTTTTTTGAAGATTTTTCGAATTTTTCAGATTTTTATGGATTTTACAGGTTTTATAATTTTGTATTTTGTTTTTCGAATAGATATATACAAGAGATAGATGAAGATAGACCTTTACTCCTCGTCTTCCTCCTGAAGACGTTTGAGTGTTTTTGGTTGAAGACTTTTCAAGCCAAGACGTGGAAGAATAAACTCAAAACGTTCTCTTGGAAGAGCTTTGGTGAAGATGTCTGCTAACTGATATTCAGACCTCACAAAATAGAGTTCCACCACACCTTTTTCCACTTGTTCCCTGATGAAGTGATGTCGAATGTCGATATGCTTTGCTCTTGAGTGTTGAACGTTGTTGCATGAGAGAGCAATAGCACTTTTATTGTCACAGTACAGAGGGATTTTGTTCAATTCAAAGCCATAGTCAGATAATTGAGATCTCATCCATAAGATTTGAGCACAACAAGATGACATGGCTATGTATTCAGCCTCTGTAGAGGAAATAGAAGTACTCATTTGCTTCTTTGAAGACCAGCTCACAAGCTTATCACCCAAAAATTGAGCACCTCCAGACGTACTTCGACGTGTATCTTGACAACCTGCATGATCAGCATCTGCATAAGCCGTTAGAGACATACCGGTGTCCTTCGGGTACCAAAGTCCCATATTGATGGTTCCTTGGAGATACCGAAAGACCCGTTTAACCGCTTCAAGGTGCTTTTTAGTAGGCTTAGCCTGGTATCCAGCACACATGCTCACAGCGAACAAGATGTCTGGTCTACTAGCTGTGAGGTACATCAGGGATCCAATCATACTACGATATTTCGTTTGATCTACCATGATCCCTGAGTGGTCCTCATCCAGCTTGGTTCGTTCAATCATGGGAGTGTCAACAGGGTCGCTAGAATCAAATCCAAATTTCTTTAAAATCTCATTTGCATATTTAGATTGATTTATGAAAATGCCTCCGGGACTTTGTGAAATTTGTAATCCCAAGAAAAATGACATTTGTCCCATCATTGACATTTGAAATTTTGAACCCATTTCATAAGAAAAACGATCACATTCCATTGGGTCGGTCGAGGCAAAAATAATATCATCAACAGCGACACTCGTACACACGACCTATGGTCCGATTCGGATGATTTTTCGTGGAACTTCGCCAATTTGCCCAGAAAGCCATAGAGGTTCCTTGGTAGTTATACCCTGAAACCATGGGCTTCCTGTGGCCATACAGAGATTGCCGAATACGTCTACGACTAGTACGTCCAACAGTTCTATGTGCAGCTTCATGCAGACCTCCACGAGTTAAAAACCCACTATTCGAACACTCGACCAGAAGTTTCTTCGTTTACTCATGAAGATAAAGGAGATGTCTCCGACTTATGTATCGGTACAGTAGAACAACACGAGTTTAGAATACCTACTCTAGAGTTAATAGACTGATACCGAAACTTAACTTGTTTTAGGGAGACATGACACTGTTATTTTCACGATAACGAGAGAGTACGTTGTTGCAAGT
>BPTQ01000008.1:211101626-211123857 GCA_019973895.1 Chrysanthemum seticuspe | reverse complement strand
ACTTGTGCCATTCGGGATTCATGTTGTTCACAAATTTAGAGTTCAGCTGAATGTTAGGCATAGTCATTCTGATGTTCCTCATGTCATTAACAAGCTTGTGGAATCTCACATAGTACTCATAAACACTCTCATCCGGTTTCATCTTGATGTGTTCAAATTCATCATAGAGTTGTGATTCTCTGTCTTCCATGGTTAATTCAGAACCTGAGAGAAGCATCTTGACATTATCCCATACTGCCTTTGCTTCGGTGTTGTGATTGATCAGCTTGTAGATATCTTTTGGAAGACCTTGAAGTACGATGTTAGAAGCCCTGATATCAGCATCGAATCTCTTTTTCTCCTTATCATCGAGCTCATCATATGTCTTTGGTCTGTCAATTCCATAGATCATTGTTCCATCTTCAGCTGTATCAATTAAGTCTCTAGTCGTCTCAACCCGATATGGTCCTTCATCAATGGATTTGAGAATGTTGACTCCATTTTCTTTTCCAAGACATTACAATCTGATTCGTTGAGCCCAAGAGTCGTAGTCAGTTCTGTCAAGCATGGGTGGACGAGTATCTGAACCAGCTGCTTGAACATCCTCAGCAACAGTGGAGATGATAGTAGGAACGTTTGTAGACATGTTTCAAGCTCTACGGGATTTTACTATTCTTTGATTAAACCGGGAAATTGATTCTTTCACGGGATTTTACTAAACCAAAAGAACAACCGTAAGAATGTATCACCAAGAAGTAACAAGCCTAAATGAATAAGTACCTAACCACACAACTCGCTTAATTAATAACTCGCTTAAGTAATCAACTCGCTTAATAGCCAAGTCGCATCAGCATCAACTCGCAACACAGTCAACTCGCTTAATGAATCAAGTCGCTAAATAGCCAACTCGCTTTAGTATCAACTCGCAACACAATCAACTCGCTTGAACACTAAGTCGCTTAAAGAAACTCGCTAGCGTTACAACTCGCTAAATAGCTAAGTCGCTTTAGATCTCAAGTCGCTTAAAGAAACAACTCGCTTAGAACCCAAGTCGCATAAATATCAACTCGCTAAACAGCTAAGTCGCATGTACCAACTCGCATCAAATAATAAAGCAACTCGCTTTGAAGAAACACAAGTCCGAGACTCAACTCGCTTAGTCCTTCTTTCACAAATAACCACTTTATCAATCCAAAACAACCAAACCACAATGATTTAAGCCTTCCAATTCAAAACATAACCACATATGATGATCCTAAACACAAAAGTACAAACAAAATTCAAACTTTACCACAAGAATTTGTCCAAATGAATCAAACTCTCCTAAACCCTTAATACACCAAAAACCTTATGAAATCCACCAAAACAAAGAGCATGAAAGATGAGTGATCAAACCATGGCTCTTGATACCAATTGTAGGATATTGGATTTCACAAACACTCTAAACCATGATCAAAGTAGGTGTATAAGTATGTTAGAGAGAGAAAGTTCTAGTGAGAGAAAGGAAGAGAGTTGGGAACTATAGTGAGAGAAAGAAAATATTATTATGAGCTCCAACTCTCTACCTTGGGAGGTAGAGAGTATTTATAGTCTTACATAAAACGCCACACAACGGGCTGTGGATCAGGCATACAGTGGGTAAAGACCCGTCCGTCCTCCACGGTGTTACTAAACTAAATACTACTTAACATAAAAGAACTACGACTACGAGCTTTCTAACGATTACATATACTTGAGGTGACCGACTCTTTAATAACTGGAATTTCTAATTCCTAACAATCATCAATAGAAGGGTTAGGATTGTGCAATGTTAAAGTCAACCATTCAGATGTTTGACCCTAAACAGAGTTTTAGGATTAATAATCACACAAACTTTAGTAATGGCATATGTAGATACTGAAATCAGGATCTACTTCACATACAAGAAATATAACGGTAACTGAAATCAGGATCTACTTCACATACTGATTTCTTTCTCTCGTCTTCTTTTCTTTCTCTGAAATCAGGATCTACTTCACATACTGAAATCAGGATCTACTGCACATACGAGAGAAAGAAAAGAAGACGAGCTGATGGCGACGGCTGTGACAACGGTGTCGGCCAGTGGAGGAGTATAAAGGGTGGCGGCGCCGGAATCATGCCGGTTAGATGGCGGCGACCAGAGAAGAGATGAGGGGGATGTAGGGTTTTTTGTGTGGGTTAAAATGAGTTAAATACATTAATTGGGTTATTTATATACTTGGGACAATGGATGCAGTTTTTATAAATTTAAGGGTAAAATGGTCATCACAAATTTATTTTACTTAATTGAAGACAAAAATGTCAAGTTTAATGTCTAGAAGAGCTATTTTTTTTGTTCGCTACGTCGAACTGACATTTGTGATAAGTATGATGCTTTAATAGGTTATTAGCCCTTTAATTATCATCTAACATATAATTTTAGGCCTTTATTAATAATCGTATGTCTTATGCCGCTAAAAAAAATTCAAATTTGACGCAAAATTGTGAATTCGAAAATTAGGGTTTTACAGTTATCTTCTCCATGAGCTATATTCTCCTTTGTCTACCGCCACCCTTGTCTATTGTGATAACGTTAGTGCTGTTTATCTGTCTACCAACCCTGTTCAACACCAACGGACGAAACATATTGAGATAGACATACATTTTGTGCGTGACATGGTAACTGCTGGTCAGGTGCGCGTTCTTCATGTACCATCTCGTTATCAGTATGCCAATATATTCACCAAAGGGCTGCCTTCGGTTTTGTTTGAGAAGTTTAGATCCAGTTTGAGCGTCCGGCCTCCTCCCGCTCCAACTGCGGGGGTATTAGTTGATAGTTTTGTCTTAGGCCCATTGGTGTAGGCCTAGCCATTCATACTAGCTCTAGAACACTCCATTGTTATCTATATATTGCTTGTATGTTTTAATGTGAAGCAATGAAACAATCACCTTCCAATAATTTGGACGTCCGGGTACTTCATTTGAAAAGAAAGAAATCTTTGAGTGTTGAGTAATAAAGTTTCAAGTACTAATAAAATTGTTCAAGATATTCAACTCAAAATCTACGAATGGATTGTGAGAAGATAAAAAAAGTATAAATAGATAGATTGGCAACAATGGTTATGGGATCCCATAAGTTGTCGTCTACAGTAAAATATGAGCATGTTTTCAAGTGTTACTGCAAACTCAGTTTTATCAGGTGGAATGTGTACCAGCAAAAGAGTGCTTCTGTTCGAGTTTCAAGGCCATTGGTTCTGTGTTGTCTGTCAGCAGGGACGGAACTAGGGGGTGTCCCAGAGGGTCTCGGGACACCCATGGATACTTGTGACATAGTGTTAATTTTGTTAAAACACACTGATTTTTCTTAAATGCACTCGATCCCTAAAAACTATGTTTGCAGTATTGTTTAATTTATTCCAAATGCATCTGATCACATCACGTCCTAGTTTCGTCCTTGTCTGTCAGTTTGGTTCAGTGGCATTTACAGTGGTTTAGTACTGTAGTATGCTATTATAATTATAGCTGCTAAATTATAGCTTCAAAGTTCAAAGTGTTGGTTGATTGTTTGATTTTGTGGTCAGATCAATATGGGATTCTTTTTTTCTTATGTGGGCTTGGTTGCAAATTCATTCCAGTTGAAAGTGTGTCAAATTTATATGGTTAATAGGTATTGTAGTCATGTGAGTTTAGTTAGTCATGGTATGTATTAGTAAGAATTGTTCAGTTAGATTGTCTGTATAATTTTCTTTGGGTCTTTAAGTCCTTTTCTCATTTAATTAGCTTGTTTAATTAAGGAAGAATGCCTCATATTGTATTTTGTTTCTTTTCTTTTATGAGATATCTTATATATATTGTTGCCTTTTTTTTAAAAAATATTATCGTCTATTATTTCTTCTGTTTACGAGCTTGTTAAGCATTGGACCAAGTCTTTGGCCCATTAGTCTACGTACATATAAATGAGTTTATGTGTTGAGAACCTAGAAATTACAATTACAAATACAAATATATACATTCATGGCCTTATATTTAATCTTCATTAGAAACTCAACAAATATTACGGAGTAACTAGGTAGGATAATTTATGAAGTCACCAATTAGCTTGAAGATGCATGGAATGAATGGATGGTTAAATTAATTGTATACAGTAAATATTAAAGCATTCATTATAGTAGTTTATGAAAAGATGTATAAAATGATGAATAGGTCTAAGAACTTGTAAACCATAGTGAAGATATGTTTATAAATAGGTTTATGATGAATAGGTATAAAAACCTCTTCATAATTTAATACATTTGATTTTTGTATAATTTTTATAAAGCTTTATGAGGTTTATATATAGTGAAGGTAGGTTCAAAATTTGTTAATTAATTTCATAATAAAACTATAAACCTTTATAAAAAGTTTAACATAGTGGATGCTCTTAGTAAGCACATTATTTACGAGCGTAATAAATAAGAGTAAACTGCAAAAATCATCCCTGTGGTTTGTGTATTTTCGCAAAAAGCATCCCTATCTCAAACGTTCAGCATTAAACATCCCCAAGTCCACAAACCTTTAGCATTAATCATCCCTGAGCACTAACATCGTTAGTTTTACTCGTTAAGTGTTAAATAATATTTTCCCGTTAATCCCTCCGTTAATACTTTTTGCACCGTTAGTCCCCATTTTACGTTTTCGTCTGTTTTTACGTTTTTGTCCGTTTTTACTCGTTTTCGTCCGTTTTTATATGTTTCGTCCGCTTTTTATCCGCTTTTGTCCGTTTTTTTTATGTATTAGTCCATTTTTTTACGTTTTCGTCCGTTTTTTTACGTTTTCGTCCGTTATTTTTTACGTTTTTGTCCGTTTTACTCGCTTTTTCCGTTTTTATACGTTTCGTCCGCTTTTTATCCGTTTTCGTCCACTTTTTATCCGTTTCGTCCGTTTTCTATATGTATTCGTCCGGGTTTTTTTACGTTTTTGTATTTTTTTGCGTTTTTGTCCGGTTTTACCCGTTTTCGTCTATTTTTTTTACGTTTTCGTCTGTTTTTTTACGTTTCGTCCGTTATTTTACTTTTTTGTCCCCTTTTTACGTTCTCGTCCGTTTTTTACGTTTTCTTCCGTATTTTTATGTTTATGTCCGTTTTTACTCGTTTTTTTTCGTTTTTATATGTTTCGTCCGCTATCTATCCGTTTTTAATGTTTTCGTCCATTTTTTTACGTTACTCGTTTTTTACGTTTTTGTACGTTTTTACTCGTTTTCTTCCGTTTTTATATGTTCGTCCGCTTTTTATCCGTTTTCGTCCGTAAAAAACGTTAAAAAAAAACGGACGAATACATATAAAAAACGGACGAAAACGTAAAAAAACGGACGAAAACGTAAAAAAACGGACGAAAACGTAAAAAAACGGACGAGAACGTACAAAATGGACAAAAACGAAAAAACGGACAAAAACGTATATAAACGGACGAAAACGTAAAAAAACGGACGAATACATATAAAAAAAGACGAAAACGTAAAAAACGGACGAATACATATAAAAAAAGACGAAAACGTAAAAAACGGACGAAAACGTTAAAAAAACGGACGAGAACGTACAAAATGTACAAAAACGAAAAACGGACAAAAACGTATATAAACGGACGACAACGTAAAAAACGAATAAAAGCGGAGGAAACAAATAAAAACGGACGGAAACCAGTAAAAACGAACAAAAACGTAAAAAAACTTACGAAAACGTAAAAAATAAACGAAAACGTAAAAAAACGAACGAGAACTTAAAAAACGTATAAAAAACCCGGACGAATACATATAAAAAACGGGCGAAAACGGAAAAAAAGCGGACGAAAACGGATAAAAAACAGACGAAACGTATAAAAACGGAAAAAAGCGAGTAAAACGGACAAAAACGTGAAAAGAGGACGAATACGTAAAAAAACGGACGAAAACGTAAAAAAACGGACGAGAACGTAAAAAACGTAAAAAAAACGGACTAATACATAAAAAAAAACGGACAAAAGTGGATAAAAAGCGGACGAAACATATAAAAACGGACGAAAACGAGTAAAAACGGACAAAAACGTAAAAATGAGGACTAACGGTGCAAAAAGTATTAACGGAGGGATTAACGGGAAAATATTATTTAACACTTAACGGGTAAAACTAACGACGTTAGTGCTCAGGGATGATTAATGCTAAAGGTTTGTGGACTTGGGGATGTATAATGCTGAACGTTTGAGATAGGGATGATTCTTACGAAAATACATAAACCACAGGGATGATTTTTGCAGTTTACTCAATAAATAATGATATGATTGTGTGATAAGTCTTTTTAACTATTTTCAGATTCTACCTCTTAATTATTTGTTAATTACTTAATTTAACTCTTATATCAACGTAATTAAATATTTACTTTTTAAAAAGTTAATCATTATAAAGTTTATTAAATTACTACAAAAATGAGCCCAATTAATATACCATTACTTTTTGCATGCTTTATTTACGATATAAGTATAGAATAATAAGATAACATTGAATGGTTTGGTAAGTGTTTCAAAATTTTAAATTGTTTACCCTTAAATTATCAATTAATAACAAAAAATATCCAAAAATTTAACTTAACGCATTTACAAACTATTTAATAAATTTACCGTAAAAGAATAGCAAAAAATAGTAGAGTATAGTTTTACACACCGCTGCAACGTGCAACCTAATTAGCACTCGTAGATATCATTCAGGAGGGAGATGTGTGAAACTTAAACAGTAGCTTTAAGATATAACGTTCTAGCTTCAATTTGAACGGTGGAGACCATCATTTATTGCACTTATCTACAGTACTTGTTCAAAATTGTTGATGTGTTATTTGAACGGTAGAGACCATCATGTACGGCACTTTTCTTCGGCACTTGTCCAGAGTTGTTGATTATGACAAGTACAATTATATTAGGTATTCTGCATTAGCCAACTCTCGTTGATATATTACGCATTCTAGATTATCTCTATAGATGAAACACTATCACTTTTCACAGCTTATTTTAGCCAATAATAAAGTAATCATGTAAACCAACATACCTTTGGCTTAACTGTACACTATAAGAATCATGGCCTTTAGTCACGTAAAAAATAATCGCTAAAAGTCCACGAAACGACAAAATAATCGATTTCTTATATTTGACTTTGACCAAACCTTTCAGTGACGACGATTGGGTATGGCGAAAAGAGCTCGATTCTTGTAGTGGTACCCGTAAGGCCGTAAGATTGCAGTTTGCAAATACTCTACAACCAGATATAGTGTGTGTTAGTTTGATAAAAAAAAATAAAAAGATAAATAAAAGGGAAAAGAAAAAACTCCATATCGACTCACATATTTACTTCGTGATAATAATAGAAAATTATTATTCGACGCGTTCATTTCATAACCGAAAAATAGATAAGAGATTGTTTGACATATTCGAAATTAATGTAGTTGGTCTATATGTGACACATTCCACTTATTGGTAGCAGGTAGGGTGAGTTTGGTTAGTTTTTAAGATGTGTTTACTTATAAAATACGGTGTATTCAAATAAGTCGTTTACATACACTAAAAGTCAAAACATATGGTCAAAATTTCCAATATGGTCAACTCCCTTGTTTTAATGTCCAAGCAGTTGTCTAAAAATCTCAAAGTTGTCAACCGTTAAGTATCCAATGTTATTCACACATCAAAATTTGTTTGACAAATAAATTTGTGAAAAATTTCCAATTTTAACCAACAAAAAAAAGAGTTAGTAGAATGTGTGAGAGAGAAAAAGACGAGGGATGGCAAGAGGTTGCCAACAGAAGAAGGCAAAAGGTCGGCGGCAAAAGGAGGAACGATGGTGAGAAAAGGAAAGACATAGTCAAGTTCTTTGTGTCTAACATCCCTGACGGGTGTCGTCCCTGGGATTTAGCCTCGGTATTAGAAAGTTTTGGCTCGATAGTAGGGGTATACATAGCTCGGAAGAGAAACACAAAAGGTGTAAGATTCGGTTTTGCAACATTCAAAGGGGTGAAAGATAGCAAGGAACTTGAGAAACAATTGAAGGGGATTAAGATGGGAAGATGGGCTTTAGACATTAACATTGCTAGGTATGCGACGGAGAATGAAGATGTAGAGGTAGATAGGGGTAAACGCCCTCCTAGTTCTATTCCGGCTAGGGTGAACGGTGGCTTCCAGGATGGGATACCCTTCTCTAGTGTGGTCAAAGGGGCTGTTGAAAGGGAGAAAATAGGGATAGAGGTTCGCATCGAATCCTCTGTAAACGAGCTGGCTGGTCTCCATGACAAAGCCTTGGTGGCAAGGTGTGAGGGCTTCTCCACCCTTTCCAGCCTTGGGTCGTTATTGGGTAGTCTTGGAGCTACTATCTCGAGCTTTCAGTACATTGGACGGCTTTCAGTGCTCCTAATTTGTGATGATCGGGATAGCGTGGATGAGTTCTTTCACAAAAAGGATCTTTGGAGTGTATGGTTCAATAAAGTCGATATATGGAGGGGACAGTCCTTGTCGTTTGAACGTCTCGCCTGGGTTGGAATTTATGGAGTCCCATTACACTTAGCTACGCCATCCACTTTTAATAAAATTGGTGGCCAGTTTGGTAAAGTGGTGTCTCTTTCTATTGATAAGGCTGATAACTCGAATCGATCCGTAGAAGGCATCGGTATCCTTGTTGGTGAAGGGAAAGAGATTAAAAACTTAGTTTCCTTAGCTTGGAGGGACAAGAAATACCAGGTTTTGATTAGCGAAAAACTGGTTGATTGGTATCCTAATTGTACCATCAACCGTACAAGTGGGTCGTCGCATGCTGGGGGTGATCATCAAGGCCCAGTTCCTTCCAGGGCGGAATCAAATGAATTGGAAGACGGAGAGGTGGAGAGAGAAGTTAGGGTTTCTATGCATGGGGAAGAGGGGGTAGACGAGGGGTTATTGCATGGGGATAAGGAGGAGACAGTTAAGGTGGCACATGGGTACAAGGGATTTAAAGCTAGGGATAAATATTGTGGTGTGGGGCCAGATAATTCTTTCTCTTTTTCTTCGGAGGCACGTGCTGGTAGAGATATAGTGGAGAAGTTAGGGGTGAACGAAACTTTGACTTCTTTTAACATTGGGCTTTCCCCTAGGCCCAGAAAGCGACCCAGGGACTCAGACCCGTTCTCTCTTGATATATTGCTAGGCCTTAAAGAAAAAAATATAGTAGAGGAAACTGGGGTGGAGATAAATGGTCCAATTGCAGATATCCCGAACATTAACTCTGAGCACTTGAGGAGTCTCGATCTTAATACTCCACCAGCTACCCATGTGGAGATTGCTACTCCTCATGTTGCTAGTCAAAGAGCTGGGGATCTCCATACCGTTGGTGTGAGTGGGTTGGAGATTGACCACGAAGTCCAGGAGACTTTGGAAATGGGAAAAGTGGTGGGTGTGGATTTATCTCTGGTTCAGAACATGATCAGTGGTGTTATTGCGGAAGAAGGTATGAACCCCGTTATCCAATGAATTATTTGTCCATCAATATTAGAGGGATGGGGGGGGGGGGCGAGAGGAAGTCGCATTGGATTAGGAAGATTATAAACAAAGAAAAGGTCTCTTTTTTAGCCATCCAAGAGACTCAATGTGGGGGGTTGGATGTCTCGGTTGTTAAGAAGTTCTGGGGGAAATCAAAGTTTGAGTGTGATGTGGTGGAGCCGATTGGGAGTTCTGGGGGATTGATCAGTGTATGGGATCCCTCGGTGTTTAAGAAGAGTGATTGCATCAAAAATAATAACTTTCTCTTGGTTAGAGGTTCGATTAATGAGATGCTTTCTATTATCAATGTTTATGCCCCTCAGAGTAGGAGAGATAAGCTGAGGGTTTGGGCGGAGTTGAAGGTTTTGATTGATGGCAGTAGTGGGTTTTTGATTATGATTGGCGATTTTAATGCGGTTAGGTCGAATGAAGAAATGAAGGGGTCTAAGTTCAAAAAGAATTGTGCTAATGACTTCAACGAGTTTATTGGCTCTTCGGATCTTCACGAGTACACTATGAAAGGTAGCAAATTCACGTTCTTTAAGGAAGATGAAAAAGGAAAGAAGCTTAGCAAAATTGATCGGTGTTTGGTGAATAGGGAGTTTGTAGATAAATGGCCCAATGCTTGTTTTAGGTCTCTCCCCCGCCTCTGGTCGGACCACAACCCTATTTTATTATCTGTCATTGACTCTAACTTTGGGCCTAAACCGTTCCGTGTTTTTAACTCTTGGCTTGATTACCCTGATTGTGCGGTGGTGGTCTCGAAAGCTTTAGTTAACTTTGAATTTGTGGGTGCTCCTGATATCAGACTTATTAGGAAGTTTAAATGGTTGCGCCAAAGTTTGAAAGAATGGCGGGATGATATGGTCCAAAAGGAAAGCGTTGAAACGGATTTATGTAGGAAAGAGCTTGAAGAGCTCGATGTTGCCATGGAATCAGAGGAGCTTTCGGAGGTTGAAAATGGTCCAGAACCGAATGCAAAAGAAGACTTGATGAAATTGAGGCTCGTAAAAGTAAAGACCTTAAACAACGTTCTAGGAATAAATGGGCAGCGGAAGGGGACGGGAACAATCGTTTCTTCCACGGCATAATCAATAATAGAAAGGTTAGTGATGCTCTTCACGGATTAATGGTCGGTGATGAATGGGTGTCTAAGCCGAATTTGATTAAGAGACATGTTTATGATTTTTTTAAAGAGAAATTTAGTGTGAATTGCTTTGAGAGGCCTCACTTGGTTTGTGACTTCGATAACAAATTATCGAGTGAGGCGGCAAACTCTCTAATTAACCGTTTCTCCAAAGAAGAAATAAAAAGGGCAGCTTTTGAATGTGGCGATGAGCGGGCTCCTAGCCCAGATGGTATATATTTCAAATACACTAAGAGGTTCTGGGATTTTTTCGAAAAGGACTTTATTGATGTTTTTTAGGCTTTCTTCGAGGGTTGGGGCATTAGTAAAGGATGTAACGTAGCGTTTATCACTTTAATTCCCAAAGTCAGGGACCCGGGGCATCTAGGCGAGTACAAACCCATTACTTTAGTTGGGGCCTTAGGTAAAATTCTCTCAAGAGTTTTGGCGAATAGACTTAAACAAGTTTTAAGCCCGTTGATTTCTATAAATCAATCGGCTTTCTTGAGTGACCGGCTAATTTTGGACGGCCCGCGGATATTGAACGAGGTGATTTCTTGGGCCAAAAAACAGCAGAGGAGAATTTTCATTTTCAAGGTTGACTTTAACAAAGCGTATGACAACGTTAGTTGGGGTTTCCTTGTGTCGGTAATGTCTCAAATGGGTTTCCCAGACTTATGGTGTAGATGGATCCATGGTATTCTTTCCTCGGCTAGATCAGCGGTCCTCGTTAACGGCTCCCCCACTTTTGAGTTCCAATGTGGAAAAAGCATGCGTCAAGGAGATCCGATATCCCTTTTTCTATTCCTTATAGTTATGGAGGCCTTATCGTGTATGATGAAGAAGGTGGAAAAGAGTGGCATCTTCGGTGGCCTTTCGTTACCTAATATGGGTCCTCAAATCTCTCATCTCCTTTATGCTGATGATTGCACGTTCCTGGGGGACTGGTCAGTGCCCAATATTAAAAAGGTTAATCTTATTCTCCGATGCTTTTATATGTGTTCTGTCCTTAAAATTAACTTGAGTAAATCCCACCTTTTTGGTGTGGGGGTTGAGGAGGCCGAAGTCAATAGTGTTGGACGTTAACATCGCTCTCCTTAGTAAATGGGTGTGACGTTACAGGAACGAAACATGTAGCTTTTGGAGGAGAGTGGTGGATGATTTTCATGGTACATCGAGGTGTTGGTCTTCTATTCCCGTTTGTAACGCGATGTCGGGTGTTTGGTCGACGATTGTTAAAACAATCTCCAAGGTTCGTGTTGCTGATGTTAATTTTAATCAGTTGCTTAAAGGAGAAGTGGGGAATGGGAGAAACACTAGATTTTGGCTCGACCCGTGGATCTGTAATACGCCGTTGAAGGAGGTTTTTCCTTTAACCTTTAAACGAGAGAGAGAAAAAAAAGTCTGGTTAGTGATCACTATAACTCGGCTTTGGGCATTTTCTCGGGATTTTGGGCTTCTTTGAATGGGTCAGTTACGGACGCCGAAGCTGATGAACGACAACGGTTGGGAAGTCTTCTGGAGGGTAGCACTTTATGTAATCGTCTTGATAAATGGAGATGGATCGGTAGGGGGTCTAATGGTTTTAGTGTGAAAGCAGTGAAGGAGTTTCTCGGTAGTGATAGAGATTATAGTAACCGACATGTTTTCAAGTGGTCCAAATGGGTTACAAAGAAGTGTAATATCTTCATGTGGAGGATGGGGCTGGATCGCTTGCCCACTTCGGATCAACTCAGGCTCCGCAACTGTGCAACTGGTAGTTTGGAGTGTAGTCTGTGTAGGTCCGAAGTCGAGACAGTGGACCATTTGTTTTGCTCGTGTGAGGTTGCCATGGATGTATGGAATAGGGTGGGTAAATGGTGCAAACTTCCGCCCTTGTTTATGTTTTCTCGGTTTGATATTTTCAAGCTACACAATGGGGTGGATCGGGACAGGAGGAGAAGGGATCTTCTGAAAGGTATTATGTTTACGACATGTTGGTGCTTATGGATTGCTAGAAACAGGAATCAGTTTGATAACTCCAGTTTCGATAGCCAGAAGATATTACAGGACATCAAATCCCCTAGTTTTTTATGGTATAGAAATAGAGCTAGCAATTGTAACATAGAATGGAAGGACTTGTATTTGTTCAATCTGTTGTAATCGGTCTGTTTTGATCCGTTGCGCTCCCTGATTTGGGGAGTGTCGGTTTGGTTGTGAATAATAGTCAAATTTCAAAAAAAAAAAGTTATCTTTCTTTTGAAAACTAAACTTTCAATATTTCTGATGAGAAACAGATACGAGTATTGACCATGTTTTTTTTTATACATGTCATTAAATGATTGTTTATATTTTGTTTGATGCTTGTACTAAAGTACTACGTATGATTAGTGTTTCATGTAAGGGCAGTTACACTGCATCAACTCTCTGACTATTTCGTCATAAAATACTAAAAAAAATAAATGATTTTTTATGTTCTTTATATAATAAAAAGTATAAATAATGTAAGAAGGCTTTATGCTCAAGTTTTTCTTCAAAGATTTGAGGTTGCTAAATCACTGTAAAAAAAAGTCATTATCTTTAATGGTAAAAAGCTTCACAATGACTAATTTGAGAGGGAAAAAAAAATCATTTTTAAGCTCTATGTTGAATTGAGCATCGTATTCTTTGTAAAATACTCCTTAATTCTACAGCCTGATTATTAAACTTGTACCGGATATTACTTAATCAGGTGCATAGCAGAATTTTTTAGTTTTTTGACATGCATAGGTTTACTTCACAAACTTTATTGTCCATAGTCCATACTAGATTTTTGAGACATAACTGCATGACTAAAAACCTCTTAAAATGCCCGTTTCACTATGTGGACATTACTTTAGTTCATTATCAACATCAAAACCATTATCTAGCGTGCCTATTTGATGAACCATCTTTATCACAATCAATTTTGAGTTGTATTTGCGGGTTGTGTGCTTTATTTGAATCTAATAAGAAGTTCTAAAAGTGATATAGTTTTGACTTTTAGTATTCAATCTATTGAATGTTTGAACGCTACGTAATACTCAATCTCAATCTCACACGGATTAGACAATTTTTTTTTTCACCTTATATACTTATGCCTTTAAGTTTTCTCACACCTCAAAAGTTTAAAAAAAAAAAACAAGAAAACAAAAAAAAAACCAACTACTGACAACTCTAGCTTCTATAGAGTTGTAAAAGGCTTCAACTAGGGGTGGAAACGAGCCGAGCTCGAGTTCGGCTCGTTTATATATATAAAGCTCGAGCTCGTTTCGAGCCTCGTATTTTAAGCTCGAGCTCAGCTCGTGAAAATTTTCAAAAGCTCGAGCTTGGCTCGGCCTCGATTAACTTATATAACGTTTTGAATGAAATAAAGCTCGAAGGCTCGTTCATCACACTAGGCTCGAGCTCGTTTATTTTTTTAAGCTCGTTTATACATGGTTATTATTGGAAGGCTGATAAGGATTTAAAACATACATTTTTAAGAGGTCGTTTAAGCCCTAAATCAACACATTTTATATCTGTTACTACTTAAAATTGTTCATTTTCACATTTTAGGTCTTTTGGAAGCAAAATACTGGAATCAAGCATATTTGGACGAAAAGGAGCGAAAACATGAAGAAAACGACAAAGTCAAGACTCAAGCAGATTTTCAAGCCTGACGGCATCCCAATCAAAGGGCGACGCCGTCCCTATATAAGAGTTTTGATTAAATTACACATGACGGCTCAGAACAATTTTTGGTTTTAAAGACTGACGACGTCACGCCTAAACTCTGGAAGGCATCTCCCTTATCTTCTACACCAGACGCCCAAGAACCAATCTCAGACGACGTCCCTTATGAAGACTGACGGCGTCACACTTATCAACTGACGCCGTCCCAACAATGACTTAGCCCAAACGAAACCCTAATGACGGCGTCACTAGCAAAAGGTGACGCCGTCACATTTGTAACTATATATAGAATTCGTTTTTTCTGCATTTAGGGAGGTAGAACTTTGGAGAGCAAACCCTAATTCAGTTGTAGTGCGACTTGGACAATATTTTAGGGTTCCATACCCTTCTTTACATCATAAGATAAGTTTGTTAATCCATATTATCATTATGTCTACCGCATGTGTAATTGTATGTGTGTATGCTTGCTTGTTTACCATGAGTAGCTAAATTATCCTTGTGTTTGCTTAAATCTATGAAACCTAGTTGTTAATTATTGTTCGGCTGTTTCTTGTCTTAATTGGTAGACTTGGTAGACGCTAGAGTAAGGAAATTTGGCTTCTTCTTTAATTGTTGTGAGCTTGAACGACTTAAATAGCAAAAAGCTTAGGAGTGCACCTAGGCCATCGTTGTGTTTATTGCGTGAGTTGTAGCTTGTTGATAGTAGAGTATTCGGGGGGAGATACTAAGGTACTTGGCAATCCCGGATAGTCTAGAGGAGAGTTACAATTCATAGAACTAGGGAATTAGGCACCCCCCCTATGACCAAACGGAATACAACGCACCAATTAAGATGAGGATGTGACAATTCAACCGACCAATAAGAGATAACTAGGGAGTAAGAATATCTAAGTGATAAGGATTTAAAACGTACGCTTTTAAAGGGTCATTTAAGCCATAAATCGACACATTTTATATCTGTTACTGCTTAAAATCGTTCCTTTTCACTTTTTAGGTCTTTTGAAAGCAAAATGCTGGAATGAAGCATATTTGGACGAAAAGGAGCGAAAACATGAAGAAAATGGCAAAGTCAAGATCGAAGACAATCCAAGACTGTTCATTACACCTGACGGCGTCCCAACCAAAGGGCGACGCCGTCCCCTATTGAAAACTTGATCAAAACGTGCACGCGACGGCTTATCGGAATTTCTGGTCCTAAAGACTGACGGCGTCACGCCTTATTTCTGGAAGGCGTCACTCACACTTTTCACACTAGACGCCCAAGATCCAAGATTCAGACGACGTCCTGCATTAAGACTGACGGCGTCACACTTCTCAAGTGACGTCGTCCCAACGACGACTTGGCCCAAACGAAACCCTAATGACGGCGACCTGACGGCGTCACTAGCAAAAGGTGACGCTGTCGCGATTGTAAATCTATATATAGAATTCAATTTTTCTGTATGTTAGGAGGTAGAATTCTGGAGAGAAAACCCAACTCAGTTGTAGTCCGACTTGGACAGTATTCTAGGGTCCCATACCCTATTTTACACATCAAGATAAGTTTGTTTATCCAATTTATCATTATGTCTACCCCATGTTCAATTAATTGTGTGTATGCTTGCTTGTTTAACATGTCTAGCTAAATTACTTATATGTTTGCTTAGATCTATGAAACCTAGTTATTGATTGTTGTTAGATTGTCTCTTGTCTTAATTGATAAAAGCCATAGGAGTGCACCTAGGCTATTGTTGTGTTTATTGCGTGAGTTGTGCTTTATGACGATATGGTATTCGGGGAAGATAGTATTTTACTTGCCGATCCCGTGTATTCTATAGGAGAGATACGATTCATAGAACTAGGGAATAAGCACCCCCTACGACTAATAAGAATACAACGCGTTAAGATAAAGGAAGTGACAATTCAACTGATCAATAAAAGATAACTAGGGAGTAATAGTATCTAAGTGAACACATCTTTAATCACCATACGAGCATACCTCAATTAGCATAAACTATCCGTAGTAATTAGATAATTAGATAATTAGTAGAAGTAGTGAAATCGGTAGAAGTACCACCCCCCAATCATATACCCCGAGATTTCACCCTTGCTTTATAAAAAAAAACATAAAAAAAATAAAAAGAATTATCCTCAACCCCACCTTCTCTTCATATATCTCTTTCTAGCATTCTTATTCCCCTAGAGAACGAAATCAATCCCCGAGGCTTACCCCATACTACACTAAAACGATTAGGTTCACTGCCTAGAGGGTTGAAAAGCTTGCTCGTAGAAAAGGAGGTTTTCTCGACCCCGAACCCTGCTATCACTAAGTAAACACATTTTTAATCATCATAAGAGCACACCTACATTAGCATAATCTATCCTTAGTTTAATTACAAGTAGTTAAAATCGGTAGAAGTACCACCCCCACTACTATACCCCAAGATATTTACTTGCTTTCTAATAAATAAAAAAGACTAAAAAGAATCTCACTCAACCTTACCTTCTCGTCATACATCTCTTCCTAGCATCTCTATTCCCCTAGAGAACGAATCAACCCCTAGGCTTACCCCATACTACACTACAATGATTAGGTACACTGCCTAGAGGGTTGTAAAACTTGCTCGCGGAAAATGAAGTTTTTTCGACCCCGAACCCCGCTATCAAGGCTCATTAATCCCCTTGATTTGCATTAATCTATAAATCAGTATATAAGGATTACAAAGAGAATTCGAGAGTAATACAACTAGGTCGAATACAATGATGACTAGCAATATACAATACTCGACTAATACACCCTCGTAGTTAGATCGGGAGGAGGCCGAACGCTCAAACTGGGTGAAACTCTTCAAACAAAGCTGAAGGCAGTCATTTGGTGAAAATATCGGCGTACTGATAACGAGATGGTACATGTACAAATTGAACCTGACCAATGGTAATCATATCACAGACAAAATGTATGTCAATCTCAATATGTTTCTTATGTTGATATTGAACAGGGTTGGCAGACATATAGATGGAACTAACGTTATCACAGTAGACGAGGGTGGCAGACAATAAAGGAGAATGTAAATCACGAAGCAGATTATGAATCCATGCAGTTTCAGCTACAACGTATGCAACGCCCTGGTATTCGGATTCAACACTAGAACGGGAGAGGGTGTGTTGTCTCTTGGACAACAAAGTCAATAAATTATCACCCAGAAAAACACAATAACCTAAAGTAGACCATCAGTTAGAGGGGCAACCTGCCCAATTTGCATCCGTATAGCCAACAAGGGAAGCGGTTGAGGGTGAATATAAGTGTAGACCAAAATCCATAGTCCCTCGATCGTATCGCAAGATACGCTTGAGAGCGGCGAAATGAGGCTCCTGTGGATCATGAATATAAAGACATATCTACCGCACTGCATAAGACATATCATGTCGTGTAAATGTGAGGCACTGAAGTCCACCTGCAGGACTGCGATATAAAGTAGGATCCTGAACAGGAACACCTTCTGGACCCAGTTTAGACTCAGTATCAACTAGAGTCCTAGAAGGGTTAAAATTAGCCATATGAGCACACTCAAGAAGCTGAAGAGCATACTTCCGTTGAGACAAAAACAATCCTGTAGAATGACGAACAACAGAGATACCAAGAAAATAATTAAGTGCCCTAAGATCATTATGTCAAACTCACTGTGTAAGGAAGCAATAATTTGTTGAAGTAGAGCAGTAGAGGAAGCTGTAATAATAGTGTCATCCACATATATAAGAAAATAAGCAACCTCAGAGCCCCGTCGATAAATAAATAATGAAGAATCACATCGACTATGATAAAATTCGACCAGTGTGGCATAACCTGTAACCTCTGAAACCAAGCACAAGGTGCTTATAAGACCATATAGAGATCTATGCAAAAGAGAAACATTATGAGGATATCGGGAATCAATAAAACCAGGAGACTGATGCATGTAGACAGTCTCAGATAAATCATCGTTAAGAAACGTGTGGAAAACTAGAAGGGGGGGGGGGTTGAATAGTTTTACCGAATTTAATTTAAGTTTCAAAGATTTAGATTCAATCTTATGTGAATTCGCATGGATGGATAGATAGTATGAAACAATAAGTAAAGTAAATAGTGAAAGCAAGTAAAGTAAAAGGATAGAAGGTAGCGACACAAGTGATTTATAGTGGTTCGGCTACAAGGACACCTTCCTTGCCCTACTCCACTCCCCGAGTACCCCACTCGAGAGTTCAAGCACTATGTCAACAAGCTCCTTCAACTTGGCGTAGAAGCCTCACAACGTCGCTTACACTTTTTCCGGTACAAATCTAAATACCGAGTTCTTCCATGAGGTAGAACTAAACCTTTACACAACTATTACACAACAACTATGTGAAATATGAATTGCAAGATCTTGCTACAGAAATCTTGTGGATGGACAAATCAATCAAGGACCCTTTGCTTGGATGACTTCTAGTATAACGTGATCTCGCCTTTGTGAAGGACCTATATGAGAATCACAACAAAAGATAGAAGAACTACTAGAATGATCAAATGATCAGAGGTTAGGAGAGTGAGATAATATATGAGAGAGTTGTAAGAAGAAGGGTGAGTAACAATGAAGAAATGGCTCACTATTTATAGGAACAAAAAGCCTTCTATCCCATGGTTCCGGCGGATCCCTCACCCCAGGGATCTGGCCAGTGCAAAACCAGGGATCCGGCAATCTGGGTCAGTACAGTCCGGATTTTGGGTTGCAAACCAGGTTATGGGTATGAGCCATGGGTCATGGGTACCCAACAAGATATAATGTATCTAGACAATGGGTCATGAGTCTTGGGTCATGGCTCATGGACATTAGGTCACGGGTCATGGATAATACCTAACATGATTTCATGCAATGTGTCATGGATTATGGATTAGCTCCATGGGTATGGGTCATGGGTCTTGGGTATTACCCATCCTATTACATAATCTATTACAACATTTTATGTAAATGACCAAATGTATAAACTTTGCAAAACAACATGTATTCTTATAATTTTACTTATGATAACTCTATATTTGTTATCAACAAAACATAACGAGATCGCTAAATATAAACAAACATTTTTACAGTTTTTTGTATTAACAAAACGCATTCTTAACGTCAAACTGGTGAACCGGCCAATTGCGAGATACCGCAAGTTGCTGACTACTCCCGTTTACGCATTTCCAACTGCCTTTGTTACCCTCATCTTCACTCCCCTCAAAAACTAGCACCACATGCAACCCCGTGCATATTCTTGGGCTTTCTCGCCTATCAATGTGGTTTTTGTTGCCTCAACCTTGAAACCAAAAAAATAATACTATCTCGTCATGTCACTTTCGATGAAACACAATTTCCCTACCGCTCCATGACACCCTCCTCCCCGCCTTCTTACACATTCTTAGACCTTGTTCCTTCACCCCTCCTTACCCATGTATTATCTAATCCCACCGCATTTGCGTTAATCTCCTTGATTTGCATTAATCCGTAAATCAGTATATAAGGATTACAAAGAGAATTCTAAATTAATACAACTGGCCGGATACAACTATGACTAGAAATATACAATAATCGACTAATAGTTATA
This sequence comes from Chrysanthemum seticuspe, assembly GCA_019973895.1. Classification (NCBI taxonomy): domain Eukaryota; kingdom Viridiplantae; phylum Streptophyta; class Magnoliopsida; order Asterales; family Asteraceae; genus Chrysanthemum; species Chrysanthemum seticuspe. Next base: position 211,103,999 of record BPTQ01000008.1, on the reverse strand, counting down.
TGTATAGAAAATATGTATACGTATATATTTTTAGAGCTCGTTTAGGCTTGCGAGCCTAATCGATCTTTATATATAAAGCTCGGGCTCGAAGTCGATTATTAAACGAGCCCAAACTTAGCTCGAACTCAGGCTCAAGCTCGTTTACACTAGGCTCGTTTGAGATTTTTACCGATCCGATATCGAGTCTTTTACGAGCAGCTAAGCTCGTTTCCACCCTTAGCTTCAACTTCCATCAACATGTAACGAGTTATTACATGTCACCAAACAAAATTGACATGAATGCTATCATATAAATATAACCACTTTTATGATACTCAAACATTATTTTATGATACTACCATACTCAAGCTCGTAAAACATATGGAAAACTAGAAGGGGGGGTTGAATAGTTTTACCGATTAAATCTTCGTTTTAATCTATTTAAATCGACTTATGTCAATCTATTTAAATGTGTATGTTGGATGTTGATAGATAGGTATGTAAATATGTAATGCAAAGGTAAAGAGTAAGAAACACAAAACCACGACACGAGGGTTTATAGTGGTTCGGCTGCAAGGACACCTTCCTTGCCCTACTCCACTCCCTGAGTCACCTACTCGAGAGTTCGTAAGCATTACACGACACAAACTCCTTTTGGCGGAGAAGCCTTCACAACGTCGCCTACTACTTTTTCGGTACAAGGCTAGACACCGGGTTCTTCCACGAGGTAGAACCAAACCTATCACAACGTCGCCTACACTTTATCTGGTACAATGCTAGATACCAAGTTCCATTAAAAAGGAGGAACTACTACATAACACCTATCCCAAAGGAGACCCACTCCTTATTACAACATCATCAAGGGTATCAATATTCTTGGACACAACCTATCTATATTTGTACATCGATGCACCATATCGATTGTACACCCTTGACATCTTTCAATAATGCCTTTGACATGATCTTTTGGCACCTTTCACTAATGCCTTTGACATGATCTTTTGGCACCTTTCACTAATGCCTTCGACTTGACCCTTTTGGCATCCTTCACTAATGCCTTTGACACGGACGTTTGGCACCTTTCACTAATGCCTTCGTCTTGACCCTTTTGGCATCCTTCACTAATGCCTTAGGTACAACACTTCTAGAGAGGAAGAAAGAACTATCACCAAGAGAACTTCAGTAGTCTTGATGATGACGAAGCATGACAACTCATGGATATGAGCTTGCTTGACTTCAAGAGGTGGTGATCTCGCCTTTAAGAGGAACCTAGAGAATCACACAAAAACAAACACAGACTACATAGAAAGATCCTTTGGATCTGAGGTTAGAGAGTTTACAATACTAAGAGAAAGTATGTGTAGAAGTGACAACTTACAATGAAGAAATGGCTCACTATTTATAGACAAAAATATGCTACTGTTCCACGGATCCCTTGCTTGAGGGATTCGTCTAGTGTATTACTAGGGATCCGTAGGACGCTCCCCCTAAAGTGGGTTGTGGGTCATGGATCATGGATCATGGGTTGTAGGCTTTGATCCATGGGTATCCAAATAGATACAATGTATCTAGAAGATGCAATGCATCTAGTCAATGGGTCATGGATAATACCCATTATGACTTATGCATGATGTCATGCAATGGGTCATGGGTTATAGATTATGATCCATGGATATGGGTCATGGACTTTGGGTTTTACCCAACTACATTCAATGTATTAAGTCAATGAGTCAAATGCTTAAACTTCTATCCATTCTATTACCCATTATAATACATACTAAGTATGTATATATTTACCCAATATGTAAACACTAGTTGTTGTACATATGCATTACTATACCATGAAAACACTATTGCTTGTTTAGTGTTTTATATGAAAACGTAGGTGTGTTAGTAAACTATTGGCTCAAACCATTTACGTATTTTATTTGTTTCGTTAAAATGATTTTACGTTTGTTATCGACAAAACAATAGAAGATTGTAAAATATAAATAAACGTTTTTACGGATTATTTTTATTAACAAAACCTAAATGTCACCAAACAATTCCATTAGTCACTTACCATATATCCGATATGAAAGCATTTGAGTTGCTGAAAAATCAATCTTTTTATACTCTTCCGGTCCTAAATTGATCGTTTACATTTATTTATTTATTTCAAATTAAGTGTCTATACTAAATATAAATAAAAAAATTTGATTGAGTTCATCATATTACATTTACTTAAAATTATTATATTTAAAAATAAATAAATAATTAATTAATTAATTATGAGTAAAGCAATCATTTTAAAAGAAGTAAAAAGACTAACCAGAAACAATTTTTTAAAAATTTATTACCAAATTCTACTCTTACCAAACCAAATAATCAAAATCGACATTATTTTTTCACTTT